>LPNX010751758.1:7635-134597 GCA_001517045.1 Pseudotsuga menziesii | reverse complement strand
TGAATAATCAACCAATGGAAAATAATTCCATATTGGAAATATAAAATAATATTAAAGATGAATGATGATATATTACAAAGTGAGTGCCATATATATATAATTTGGAAAGGCACTTTGGATACCATCCATGAAAGGATGCATCATTTTAGAATAGTTTACTAATAACTATTTATTAATTATTAATTATGAATATCAATATGTATTAATATTAATAATTCATTCATACATACATACATATATATATATATATATATATAGTTTGTTGCTATTATTTAAGTTTGTTACACATCTTGGGTTGTATAGGTGTATATCATTTTTTAATTCTTAATGAATGTGGGAATGGGACATAACCCTTTGTCATATTAGACATATATAACCCTTTCCCAATGTCACAATGCAACATAATAATTGATAAAATTCACAATGCAATGTAACACAATGAACTTTGAATGTGACATTATTGAGATGTCACATATTGGATTGTGTCAGTGTATATCATTTTTTAATCCTTAATGAACATTAGAATGTGACATAACCGTTTATCATATTAGAAATATAACCTTTGCTCAATGTCGCAATGCAACATAACCAATGATGAATGCCACAATGCAAACTAACACGTGATATACATCACAATTAAACATCGAATGTCACATTATTAATCTATGACATCTTGGGTTGTGTTGGTGTATATCATTTTTTAATATTATTATTTAAATCATATAATCTAGTATAGTATTAAAAAAGTTATATTCATTTTACATTATATTCATAATTTGGATATATATTATTAGTATTATAATATTTAAATAGTAAAATAGGATATTGCTAATTAGATTATTATTTAAAAATATAGTAATAAAATTATTTGGATATATTAAATTAAAAATAATTTAATGATAATATTTTAACTAATATAATAATTTTGAATTATTACAACAATGTAATCATACAATATTATTATTTAATTATTATAACAATGTATTCATAAAATATTATTATTTTATTATATTTTTAAATATTAATATTAATAATATTATTTTTAATTAAATACAATAATCAACATTAATTGTAATATACCAATTTTATAATAATATTATTAATTAATTACAATACTTAAATAATATTATTTAAGTTATCACTATGATAATACTTTAAAACATTATTATATTATATTGTGTTATTACAAGAATATAGTATTTAACTAAGATATTATAACGAAAGTAATAATAAAATAATGTTATTTAATAATAATATTTTGAATTATTATTTAGTTTTAATATTATATTATTGTATACAGACAAGGATATTAAAAAATATTATCACTTAATTAAAAAAAATATTTATCTAAAATAATATAAGAAAATTAGTGCAATCAAGCATAACGATCGTTGAATGTCATACTGCAACGAAATGATTGAGAAATTAATATGTAAAGGGAGAATGGTTTAACCCACTAAAATTGAACTAATATTGTTCTTCAATAACAATAAGAAAAGTATGAATTCTTGATTTGTAGATATCTTTTGATTAGTTGAAATAACAAATATATTGGGAGATCAAGCCATTTGAATTGTATGTAGGTGTTTGATGTTTAAGGTTATGGAACACATCATAAAGCATTATGACATTACTATGTAGAATGTGGATGGTTTATAAAGAAAACTCTTACAACATGATGGCGAATAATCTGAGACAAGCATTCAAGAATGATGCATTTCAATATCCATGAATAAATGTTTCCATCGACACACACCATAAATAATTACGACATTACTATGTAGAATGTGGATATATATATAAGAAAACTCTTACAACATGACAATGAATAATGTGAGACAAGCATTGAGGAAGGATGCATTTCAACATCCATGAACAAATGTTTCGACCACTGCAATGAATGCCCCAATGCAACAAAACCATTAAGGAATTCACTATGGAGGAATGTCACAATCCAACATAAGTATCAATAAATTCCGTAATCCAATATATTCCTTTATGAATGTCAAAATCCAACATAACTCTCGATGAATGTCATAATGTGACAAAATCATCAAGGAATGTACAATGGTGGAATGTTTCAATCCAACGTAATCCTCGATGAATGTTGCAATGCGACAAAACCATTAAGGAATGTACCATGGATGAATGCCACAATGCATGATAACCCTTAATAAAAATCAGAATGTGACATAACCCTTAATGAATGTCATAATGCAACATAACCTTAATAAACATCAGAATATGACATAACCCTTGATGAATGGCACAATGACACATAACCTTTATAAGCATTAGAATGTAACATAATCCTTGATGAACGTGAAATGCCACATTATGAATGTGTCACATTTTGGGTTGTGTGGGTGTATATCATTTTTTAATCCTTAATGAATGTTAGAATGGGACATAACCCTTTGTCATATTAGACATATAACCCTTGCTCAATGTCACAATGTGACATAAGAATTAATAAACGTCACAATGCAACGTAACACAATGAACTTCAAATGTCACATTATTGATATGTCACATCTTTGATTGTGTCAATGTATATCATTTTTTAATCCTTAATGAACATTAGAATTGGACATAACCCTTTGTCATATTAGACATATAACCTTTGCTCAATGTCGTAATGCAACATAACCATAAATGAATGTCGCAATGCAAGCTGACAAATGAAATACATCACAATGTGAACATTGAATGTCACATGATTAATGTATCGCATCTTGGGTTTTGTAGGTGTATATCATTTTGTAATCCTTAATTAATGTCAGAACATAACATAACCTTTTCTCATATTAGACATATAACCCATGACCAATGTCACAATGAGATATAACCCTTGATGAACAATGATATGAAAGGTAACACTTGATATACATCACAATGTCATAATCCCTTGATCAATGTCAGATGCCACATTATTAATGTGTCACATCTTAGGCGTTGTCAATATATACCATTTTTTATAAACATTAAAATTCAACATAACCCTTGATGAATTTCACAATGGAACATAACCTTAATAAACGTCATAATGAAACATAATCCGTGATTAACAATGAACATCACATCTTCGGTTGTGTCGATGTATATATCATTTTTTAATCCTTAATGAATGTCAGAATGGGACATAACCATTTTTCATATTAGACATATAACCCTTACTCAATGTTGCAGTGCGACATAACTGTAGATGAATGACGCAATTGAACATAACATGATGAACATTGTATGTCACTTTATTAATGTGTTACATCTTGGGTTGTGTGAGTGAATATCATTTTTTAATCCTAAATGAATGTTAGAATGGTACATAACCCATTTTCATATTAGACATGTAACATTTTCTCAATGTAGCAATGCGACATAACCATTGATGAACGTTGAAATTCAACATAACAAATGTTATTCATCACAATGTGAACATCGAATGTCAAATTAGTAATGTGCCACATCTTGGGAATTGTCAGCGTATACCATTTTTATAAACATGAGAATGCAACATAACCTTTGATGAATGTCATAATGCAACATAACCTTCATAAACATTATTAGAATGAAACAAAATCCTTGAGGAACGTTGAATGTCACATTATTAATAAGTCGCATCTTGGGTTGTGTCACTATATATATCATTTTTCAATCCTTAATGAATGTCAGAATGGGACATAATCATTTGTTATATTAGACATAGAACCCTTATTTAATGTCACAATGCGACATAACCATAGATGAACACCACAATTGAACACAACATGATGAACCTCGAATGTCACTTTATTAATGTGTCACATCTTGGGTTGTATCGGTGAATATCTTTTTTTAATCCTTAATGAACTTTAGAATGGGACAACCCTTAATCATTTTACACATGTAACTTTTTCTCAATGTCATAATGCAACATAACCATTGATGAACGTCACAATGCGACATAACACATGTTCATCACAATGTGAACGTCAAATGTAACATTATTAACGTGTCACATCTTAGGTTGTGTTAGTGTATATCATTTTTTAATTCTTAATGAATGCTGCAATGTGTCATAACACATTCACATTATTACTGTGTCACATCATGGGCATTGTCGGCATATACCAATTTTCATAATGCAACATAAGGTTAATAAAGATTAGAATGCAAAATAATCCATGAATGTTGAATGTCACATTTTTAATGTGTCACATCTTCAGTTGTGTTGGTATATATAATGTTTTAATCCTTAATGAATGTAAAAATGGGAAATAATCCTTTGTCATATTAGACATATAACCTTTGAAGAACACCATGACATAACCCTTGTTCTTGATTCATGCGTTTTATGTTTTGATTTTATTTATTTACTCCAAAGTCTTTGCTTCATGTAATATTATATAATATTAATGTGCCTAAAATTCCATTTAATGTGATGTTTTGGATCTATCATACAACTAAATTTCGAAGTTTAATTTCAAAATTGATAGATTGGGAAATTGTTAAAAGTTTTTTCTAACTTAGATTCACTCTCGGTTCTAGTCTAACTTTTATGTCTAGTCTCAACCTACCTGATTTGGCACATTTGAAAATGACCCCATTCGTCATAACCCACTATGGCCTCCTATGCCTACCAAAATTCCCTCGGACATCCCTAACTTTGAGGGAATGGCGAGAAAAAAACCCCCAAAACCATAGTATGTCATTCCACTTATGGTGTTCATCTAACAACATTGTGGATGATTCTGTCTAATTACGGATATTCTAGCACACATTCACAAGTGTTTCAGCCAAATGGTATATCGAACTGCCTCATACCACCTACCCAGATTTTTCCTCGTTAGCCTCAATGTTCCTTCAGTATTTCCAATTACTCGTTTGATATTATGACGTTGTGGAAATGTTATTATCTTGTCGACAAAACAAAGCTACCCATATCACAGATCATATCCATGAATGGTGACGTTTTCGTGGCCTATGTAAGATTTAGTTAGATGATGGAATTTTACTAGATTGGTTTCTCAAAACCTTACTCCCCCCCATCGCCAAGGAATTTGCATCTAAGCGCCTGCAGATTGAGGAGGAAGTCATCCTGAAGGAACAACAGTTCGATCTCATATATGCCCAATCGGGTTACCTATATACCATTATACCCGATTCTCCCCGTACTAGATCCTCACATCGAGATACACCAGGGGCATCCCATGTTGCTGATGGAGTCATCGACTCTATTTCCCATCATCCTCACTTTTACCCAGAAACTCCTTAGATTCCACCCCATTCGGGTCACACCCCTAGTGTTTTCCAACCAGGTTACACCCCTGATTTTTCACATGTAACGACTCAGTATGGAGCCACACCTTCCTATGTGCCTCCCGCACCAGCTCCTCACATTCATGGACTGAATTGTTTGGCACACTCATGTAATGGTGAAACATCCTAGTTTGTAGCCCCTCTAGCTACTCCTGCCTATTACCCACCACCTGTGCAACCTACTCTATCCCCATCCCTGACTCCTCTTGCTCCTTCAGGACAGTTCTATGCACAGTAGAACCTCCCTAATCAAACCTCCCCAAAAAACAACAAGGGCAGGGAAGAAATAAGAGAGGTAGGAATCGGGGTAACAACTAGCCTCAAGGAGGTGGCCAACAAGCCAATCCCCTGAACAATAATGAAGCTGACCACCCTACACAAAATCCCCAACATCCCGTTTGACCTAGGAAAAACCCATAGTTGTAGAATAACCATCGGTGTGCCATTTGAAACACTTACGTCCATTACACACATCAGTGTCCTCATATAAACCACTTCCTACATTTAATCCAAACTGATAACCAACATGACCCCAATGGGGCTACTCCGGCTCAGCCAAACCCAACACCCCTAGGTCCTCAACCTATGGTGCTCCAAAACCCCCTACCTCACTAAGGAATGGTTGCAACCCAACCCTTGGTCCCACAAACTCCTACAACCACTTTTGCAGCTCAACTCATTGATCCCAGTGTCCATCACCTCAGGACGTTATCATTTGATGTCAACCTCCAGACTTGAAGAAACTAGTATGGTTCCACCACATAAACTATTGTACCATCTCCTGCATCTAGCTCCATCACTCCTAATATGTCTTTTCATTTGTTGATACCCCCCATGAACGGGACTTCCAAATTCCTGCGATTCCCTTTATGTTGTGTCATGAACACCGCCACTACCAGAGTTGCGCTCAACTATAGTATTGTTGATGACTTGGCCCAATCTCCCATGGCCATGTCTGCTCTAGATGTTCTCAAAAATTTTCCTTTGCAAAATAAAGTGTTGTTATCCGCGTTAGGTGTCTTCAATCCAAATGACTCTAGGTTAATCACCTTCGATCTCGATCAAGGAGAACCCCAAATTCCATCTTCCATTTCCTTCCAAGTTCTGGTCACAATTCAAAATTTGATTATTCATCGATGCATCATTAATGAGGGGGAATCCACCTATGTTATATTAGCCTTTGTCTGGAAAAAAATTAGATCCCCAACCCTTCAACCCTCTTCCACCTCCCACGCCCAACTCGATTACAACCTCCTCCCAGGACATAGTTATATGTATGAAATGTGAGTGATTGCATCTACCATCTTTCAACTCTTGATTTTCCCTCATGATGGGAATATCGTGACCATAAACCAATTGACATAATATGATCGAAAGGGACTAGCCACACCGAAACACATCCTTCCTACTATCGACACTACCATCGACAGCATGTCCATACCTTCCTTGTCTGTCACTGGCCCAGGATTATTTGCCAGCACTCCTATCACAGACACCTTTTTGTCCTTAACACCTCCTCCTTCTTTGGCTGATATATCAGATTTGTGCACTATCACATCTGGTAGCATTTCGACCTCCTCTCAACTTCAGTCATAACCTCAACCACAGAATTCGGGGAATTATTTGGGTTCACTCCCTATCCACATGATTCCATTCCTTTTTCCACCATCCAACATCGTGAGTAATCCCATCGTGGCTACTCTCAACCTACCTGGTTTCAATTTTGGGTATTCCTGTGTGGTACCTCAATCCACTTACCCCTCCCTCGACTCCATAGATTGTGTTGACTCTCATTCAACCTATTAAGACGATGTCACACCCACCTCCTAGTACACCAATGACTACTCTTGTTCCAACTCCTTCCCCTCCTCCTCCAAATAAGATTGGGAGAAAGGTGGCCAAAGCGACGACAGAACCTCATCCTTCTCATACATGTTCTTTATGCAATGTCCAAGGCCATGCGACATAGAATTGTCCCGATTCGCCTATCCTTCACAACCACATGCACACTATAGTCGATACTGACAACACTCCAATTGTCAATGTTCCATCCTTACCAGCGGTTAATAACAAGTCGTTGTGAACCAACCACCCATGTGCAATTTATGGCCAATATCATCATTATTCACACCATTTCCCAAACTTGCTCGAGTACCGATCACTCCTTAGTGACCTCTGCACGCACTCCTACTACTTCAGCATCACCATCCTTGAGGAGATCCACGCTTCAGTTTCTTCCTTAGACATAAAGAACAACATCTATATGATCTCTAGCTCCAGTAGTCCTTCCCCCTCCTCGGTCGTCAAAGATCCATCTGATCTATCCTCACTTTTTTTCACAATGATGAGGATATTCTTAAATATATTTTGACTCCTGAGTATCCTTGGGATGATATGCACCATCGCGTTGTTTTCATCCCTGATGATCCTTCTTCATCATAGGACCAATACTCTGTTTAAGCAAAAGACTTCATCCATGGAAGTGTCGACTGGTTTAAAAACCCGATTCTAACACCTATCACCTTTGAAGAGGGTAATATGACTAACATTTCACCAACCATCAAGGTCAATATAACCACATCTGGGGTATTTGGAGATATTACACTTAGAGCGTCTTTCTCCCCTGAAGAATTCATTTCATACAAAGCACTTTTTCAGGAGTTTCGTGATATTTTCTCTTGGTCATATACCGAGATGCCTGGGCTTGATACTTCTATCATTAAACATCATATCGACACATGGCCTGATATTTCCCCCATTCACCAAAAGAAATGACCCATTCACCCGTCAAAGATTCCTGCCGTCAAAGCTGAGATTGAGAAACTATGTAAAGCAGGTTTCATATACCCCATTGTGTATACCACTTGGGTTTCCAATCCTATTTCCGTCAACAAAAAACAAGGTACATTCGCATCTGTACTGACTTCCGTGACTTGAATTTGGCATGTACCAAAGAAAACTTCCCCACTCCATTCATTAAAAATATCATTATGCATGTACAGGCCACGAAGTCTTTTCCTTCATGGATGGTTTTTCCGATTACAACTAAATTTAGATCCGGAAAGAGGATCAGTACAAAATCGTTTTCACTATCCTCTAGGGAACATTTGCGTATCTTGTTATTTCATTCAGACTTAAAAATGTTGGAGCCATTTTTCGGCAGGCCATGACCTCTTGCTTCGACAACCTAATTCACATTATATTGGTCTATCTAGACAACTTCACAGATCAATCTTGAAATCGTTCTCAACATTTGGACGACTTACGACATGTATTCCTACCATGTCGCAAATATAACGTCCTCTTGAACCCCCTCAAGTGTGTGTTGTGTCCCAGCTGGTCGCTTACTTGTATTCATCGTATCTCATAATGGGATTACCATAGATCCTCTTAAGGTTCAATCCATAGTAAATCTTCCCCCACCACATACTCTGCACCAATTACAGAACCTTCAAGGAAAGGACAACTTCCTTTATCATTTTATTCCGGACTATGTGACGGAATCACATGGTTTCTTATGCTTGCTCCGTACCAACATTCCTTTTGTATGGATGAGCATGCACAAGGAGATATTAATGCATTGAAACAAGCTCTGTATTTGGCTCTATTGTTGTCTCCTCCTGAATTCACCAAGGATTTTATCGTCTACATGTCCTCATATAAAAATGCTATCGCTGGAGTCTTGTTTCAAGAAGACGATGTTGGTCAAGAGCATGTGATTTATTATGTAAGTTGGAAACTTTTTGGACCACCTTTGCATTACTCCCATGAAGAGAATATGGACCTTGCCATCGTCTTTTCAGTACAAAAGCTACGTCGCTAAATTATCTTGAGTCAAACTCGAGTCGTGGCTAATTCCAAACCCATGTGTTATCTCTTTAATCGTCGCCTCACCCAAGGTCATGCTCCCAAGTGGATTGTTTTTCTCCAAGAGTACGATATGGAATGCATTGCCCCAAAAAGCACCAAATATTTGGCATTAGCTTCGTTAATGGAATACCTCCCTTCATCATCTACCTTACCACCTATCACAGTCAATCTTCCTAACGAATTCTTATTTGTCATTTCTATGGAGGAGCCATGGTATGGGGGAATTCTCATGTACCTACGCACATAGAAATTCGGGCCCCATTTAAGCTGTGATGATTGTCATCACATCCGGCACCAAGATGCTCGATATCTCCTTATTGGTGATGTGTTGTACCACCATGGTGTCGACACCATATTGCGTCATTGCATCACCCATGATGAAGCCAAACAAGTCCTGAATGACTTCCATAGTGGAGCCTATGGTGGCCACTACCCAAAATATCCTCCACACCAATTATTTATGGCCCATTATCTTTTTCAATTGCATCCATGCAGTTAAAAACTATCGCAATTTCCAACTCTTTGCACCAAAATAAAGGACACCTCCTGCTCCACTACATCATGTTGTCATAGTCGATCCCTTCTGCAAATGGGTGATTGACTTCATGACTTGTAACCCTCCTTCAGTTGGTGGCGATAAATACATCATTTTTTCCATTGATTACTTCACCAAATGGGTCAAGGAAATTCCTACATTCAATTGTAAGGCTAATACCATGACACGTTTCTTTTTTAACCATGCCATCACTCGCTTCAATGTCCCCCAACAATTAGTCTCATCCCATGGTTCTCATTGTGAGGATGTTGTTTGGACACCATCACTCGCTTCAATGTCCCCCAACAATTAGAGCTCTCCGCCATGTTTAAGTTTTAACACCAATATTCCTCCTCTTATTACCCTCAAGGCAATGGCTAAGTTGAGGTTGTCAAAAAGATCCT
Source organism: Pseudotsuga menziesii (assembly GCA_001517045.1). Lineage (NCBI taxonomy): Eukaryota > Viridiplantae > Streptophyta > Pinopsida > Pinales > Pinaceae > Pseudotsuga > Pseudotsuga menziesii. The sequence goes on along the minus strand of LPNX010751758.1, from coordinate 124,490 downwards.
CAAAACCATGCTCCAATGAATGATGGACAAACACAAATCCAACTGGGACCAATTTCTCTTTTCTGTCATCTGGGCCTACAAGAAATCGAATAAAACCGCCACCAGTCTTACCCCATTTCACTTATTCCATGGTGTGGAATCGGTTCTTCCCATTGAATGCCATACTCTGTCGCTCCGCCTTGCTGTCGAAATTCTACCTGATACTTCACCATTAGATCAAGGCCTACTTATGCTCGAACAAACCAATGAGGACTATCATGCTTCTCTCCAAATGGTCGAAACGAATAATACTTGGTCAAAATCCCACTATGAATCCCATGTCCATACATGCACCTTTAGCGAGGGGGACCTAGTCCTTGTCTACAACCAAGCCAATGATAAGTTAGGGAAAGGGAATTTTGATTCCATTTGGTATGGTCCATATGTCATCCATCGATGTCTCAACAAGGGGGCATATATCCTCACTGACTATGACGGACACCTCTTGAAGAATCCCCATAATGAACTCTACTTCAAGAGGTTTCAATGCCTGAAATTGCTCACCATGAGTACCCGTGTATCATAGTTTTTATTTTTTGTTTCACATCATTTTTGTCCTGAGTATCACAGTGTTTCCTTGGTTGCTTCAGATGGATCCTAATTCATGTTTCTATGTTGGTTTCACTGACGGTGCAAAGAGATGTTGTCCTAATCTAACCTCATTTGAGTGGGTCATTTATTCCCCATCACATGAGTTGATCCATATCGATGGAATGTGTGTTGGTGTCATTGGTCTCTTGACCTTCGCCCTCCATTTGGGTATTCATTTCCTTAATGGCTTCCTAGATTCCCAGCTGCTTGTCTCCTGGTTGAATAATTGTTACCGGGTACGTGATCCTTGCTTATTTAGAAAGTTCCTGTGCACTAGACACTTGGCTAGATATTTTGAATCCATTTCATTCATGCATGTTCCGAGAAGTATCAATAGTGTAGCATACCAAATGGCTAATGATGTTCTAGAGTGGCACATCAATCATCGCATATAGGAAATAAACTACATCATGCATCATCATATAGTCATGCATACATATTCCATATACATCATATAGGCATAATCATAAAAGAGGCTCATAAAAACACATAAAAAGGTGCATCCACGTGCATATATATATACCATATCATAATGTTCAGTACAAAATGAGAAGCTCGACATGCTTTCTCAGTTGATCATACATATCATACAAAACTCCCCATGCACCAATGCATTCGGGGAAGCATAGCAAGCTGCTAGTATGAGTCATCCTCCTCTGACTCTGTGTCCTCATCTGAGTCCTCCTCCTCACTGGAGCTCTCCTCCTCCATTGGCACATCACCCTGTGTTGCCGCTTTGGCGTACTCAATAGCAACAGTGATCCTCCTCATGAGAGAGATCCACTCTGAAGGATCCATGTAGCATGCAATGATCAGATAGTCATCAAGGTACTACCACCCATCATCGTTGACCCCCTCAAGAAACCTATCTATGTCCAACCTCAATGATTCCAATGTCACACTCTGCCATTGTCTCTTCAATGAGCGAGTGGATCTAAGCCCTCCACACTGCCCCTTCATTGTTGGTATCCCGCTCAAGGGTGTGGTCCCACGTCTGCACATGCACACAATATGTCATTAGTATCTATGACACACATGATATAGATACCACTATTATAGTAAACTATATATGAATCCAACCACAAAATAATCATGTATACGTACTTTCAGGTCCCCATACCTACCCTGGAGGTCGAGGCATCTTCGGGTCTCCCCGATAATCCGTCCCAGCATATGGATAGTCCTCTATGAGGACTGGAACCGATCGTCACTATGTAAAAATCTCTCAGTTGAATAAGTGACCCACCAATATGCCTCCCTCTCTGATCATCATCTTGCACCTCCTTCCTCATGCGAGGCCCACGAGGTCCCCCCTAGTCATGCACCACCAGATGCGGTCACAGTGTAGGTATTTGCTCAAAGAAAAATGAGGACAACAATGAGGGAAAATAGAAGTCCCCTCCCACTAATCTATCTTGACTCAGCCCATGCTGAACCCCTGTCAAGCACATCTATGGCCACCCATAGTAGGTGCCCCTCAGCACTCACTCTACCATCAAGATATGACCACCTAAAATCTTGTGTGGTCCAGTTGATCCCAGTATGTGAAACACCATAGTTTCCATTGCTCGAGCCTCTAAACTCTCAATATCACAAACTAGTATGTATGACTTATGCACATACTCCAAGGCATATCAATGTCAGTCGCATAGTTCATCCATCACCACCTCCCTCAGGATATTCGACGAGATGTCTTCGATCATGCCCAGTAGCAGGAGGCCAGTCATAAAACACAGATGTCGGAGGGTGATCTACAAACGATCACCCTAGATGATGAAATAATCAGAGTATTGATCCCAGTAACTCACTAGCTTGTTCAGCAACAATTTTGTTGAATGCATCAAGGGTATCTGAAATAACTTCAATAGTCCACACTAGGTGACCGTGTCTTTTACCGCTCCATCATCCTCCACATCTTCTCAAAGATCACCGATGTCTCGCTCTTGCCACCCAACTCGAGTCATCCTACACATGAAAAAAGTCCCTTTCAGACCCAATCATACAAAGAACCTCATTTTGGGCTAGGTCGCACCTTGTTTGACCCTTTTGTGCAACCTAAGTCGCACAAAAACGTTGAATAGGTGTGACATGGTTGCTCTTATATCCTACACAGGTGCGACCTGGGTGATGCTTTTATCCTTGACATGTGTGGCCAGGTCGCACTTTTTTCCCTAATAAGTGCGACTTGGGTAGCTCTTTTTCCCTAAAAAAGTATGACCCAGCCTCGAGGTCCCTAGAGTGAGGAAAACAAAAAAATGAGCCATTAAAAATGATGGGCTTGGTGAGAGCTCTTACCTGCATGTCATGAATCAGAAAACCACTGGTCCAGTCAAAATAAATCAACATATTTGTTCTAGGAACCTTCACTCCAACTCAGCAATGCACAATGAAAATGACATATGTCATATGGTCCCTTCTATTTATAGGCCTCCATTTGGTCAAACTTTTCTTCCAGGTGCTACAGAGTCATCTGACATCCATTTTTCACATCGTTTGCATCATTGGATTCATATTTCTATCCTTTATCCATTTCTGTGCTCTCCCTATGATTTTTCAGGACATTTCCCGAAGTTGCCTTGATTTGCGTACAGACGTGAATCACACCTTGTATGTATTGGCATGTTAACCAGCCATCCGCTCCATCCATACTGCAAACTTGTCCTTATTTTAATTCCATCCACCATCCTGCAAGAAAGGCCCATTAGTGTTCCATTATTATTTCTATCAGTCATGTTCAGAACATAATCTCTTTCGGTACATTGAACAATCCCTCCTTGCTTGACTAGCCATTACGGAGTTTCTCTTAAGCTCTTTTCTGACTCTCAAAAGAATGAAAAGATTGTCGTTCACACTTTCATCCTTTCACGCTTGTTAAAGTATTTGAAATGGATTCTATGTGGCCTCGTTTATCTCCTTGTTTGGACCATGTAGACCATTTAAAGAAAAGGACCACCCTAACACCTTCCAGCTAGGAACGTTTCCCTTTGTATCTTTTTATGCTTTGTTAGACATTGGGACCGTAACTTACGAAAAAACTCATTATGGGTTGTACTTAAGCTCTTTTTTAGTCCTCTCGTAAAGAAAATATTGTTGAGCAATCTTTGTTTTGTTCATGTTCATAAAATTATTTGAATGAACATCCAGTCAGTATATATTTAACCTTTTCTGAATTGGTTGGACTACCTGCGGACCAAGTCTCTCTACCCCTTTTGGTTGGGAGAGATCTCCTTTGTACACTTTTATACTTTTTCTGGCATAGGAGACTACCATACTGGAGGATAGGTATTCTCCTATTTTTAGAGGTCCCTGTATCCTAGTTTCATCCACCTCATTGATGAGTTCATTCGACCACTGGGAAGGAGTCCTTAGTTCCTTTAGGGTTGTTTGTGTCTCACATGCTTGAATTCAGCTACATCATCGCACCGTTGAGATTCGTACAGGGTATTGGTTCCTTCATTATTTGGTCGAAGACCTCGGTTATCACCTGACTCTAGCACATTGGTGAGTCTATTCTAGGACCCATACAGTTTCATGTCCCCTGTGATTTACGGGTTGCGTTGGTGACAGTGTTCGAAAGACCCTCAGTGTCATGCTTTTGTGTATCTCCAGTACTGTATGCCACTTATTTTACCACATATATTTTGACTCTCAGTCATTCATTCCATTCATCTATGCACACTCCCAGATTCAACATTGATTGCGTTGGTGACAATTGTTATGATATTTCATTCCATGAGAATACCATTCTTCCTATGTACTAGTTCTTTAGATCAGTCAATGTATTCAACTTTCCATTGAGGCCACCATTATGTATCACCAGTTGTATATGTATTGATCGGATCCCATTATTTAAGCCTTAATCCCCATTTTATTTTTGATACATTGTTATGAGAATGGGTATGTTCACCTCATCCATATACATGTATGAGATTATATGTACCTCATCCATTTTTTAGAAGTAATACAAACCAAAATCCACTGCAGTTCGAATGAGGAAACTCCACTCCTCCATGGTTCTCTCCAGTCTCTCCACTGTTGTCAACATTTCATGTGATCCTATGATGTCTATCGGTCATACGATGATCTCCTACCCTCACACATTTGGGGGTAATCTGTTAACACCAAAAAATTGTTCACCTAGCTCTCCATGGTCTAAACCATAGTCATACATCATATTCCCACCATTATTTCCTCCATTTTTTACCTTCATAACTAAATTTTCACTAAATATGTGTTCGAGTACACAGGGTACTCCCAAGAGACTGAACACCTTGAGAAACCGCTTCACACAAATAGATCACAGATCAACACACCGATGTTTGTCACGTGGTTAAAACCCTCGAGAGGGAAACAGTCCACAGCCCCAGACAAATAGCTACTTGGAGCAATTTATTATGCAAAAGAAAGAAAGTTACATGAGCTTCTCATAATCAATCAACTAGCCAAGGACCCTCTATGCTCTTTAAATAGAGATCATAGACCAATCGGGTGTTAAGCCACGGATCAATGGTAGGTATGATCTAAGAGAAGTTGAACCGTCGGATCACTCTATGTCTAGAACATATCGTGACCATCAGATTAGAATATTTACAAATGCATACTAAAGAAACACACTTTTACCTAACGGATATATTACACAAGTTGATCTTAACTAACTCCTAAGAGTCTAAAGATCCTAACATCCCCCCTTAAGAACAACTTGGGATAGGATTGAAGGATTTACAAAAGTGACACTATTAGGAGAAGGAAGGAGGAATTAGAGCCTATCCCCCCTTAAGGACATGTTCCTGAACTCTTAACATAGACCGAAGTTTAGGAAACTTCACTTCTATAAGAGACTTGGTGAAGATGTCTGCAACTTGATCATCTGTAGGGCAATAAAGAACTTCAATAACACTATCATGAACAAGATTTCTGATGAAGTGTATGTGTAGCTCAATTTTTTTGCTGCGCTGATGTAAAACTGGATCTTTGGAAAGCTTGATGGCACTTTGATTGTTGCACCAAAGTGGAGTAGGTTGCTACTGCTCGAATCCAAACTCTGAAAGGATATGTCAAAGCCATAAAGCTTCCCAACTAGCATTAACTGCAGCTCGATATTCTGCTTCTGCTGAAGAAAGAGCAAGTGCTTGTTATTTCTTACAAGCCCAAGTGATAGGTCAATATCCCAGACTAAAAACATAACCTGCAGTAGACTTCCGATCATCAGGATCATCGACCCAATCTAAATCAGTGAAACCAACCAACAAAGGTTTCCCCCTTGTACTATAATGAATCCCAAACTGAATTGTACCTCGAATATATCGAAGTATTCTTTTTGCTTCTTTCCAGTGACTTTCATGAGGAGTTTGCATATAATGGGCAACACAACCAATTTCAAAGGAAAGGTCATGACGAGAATGAGTCAAGTATTAAAGACTACCAACAAGTTGACGATACAAGGTGGCATCTACTTCAGGGGAAGTACAAGTGGCAAAAAGTTTGACTCCAGACTAGAAGGGAGAAGGGGCTGGTTTACAATCTTCCATGTGGGAGCGACGAAGAAGGTCACAAGCATACTTATACTGGGAAATAAATATTCCTTCTTTGGTTTGCAAGATTTGGAAACCAAGAAAGTAATGCAAATGTCCTAAGTCTAACATTTCAAAATTTTGCTTAAGACTAGATTTCACATGGGTTATAAGTTTAGGGTCACTACCAGTAAGGATAAGATCATCAACATAAAGAACAAGTATTATGAGATGGTTTCCTACTTTCTTGGTATAGGCATTGGGGTCAGAATGGCATCTAGAAAAACCAGTGTCAAGGAGAAAGCTATCCATTTTGGCATACCAATCTCTAGGAGCTTGCTTAAGGCCATATAAGGATTTATTAAGGAGACAAACAAGGCTAGAGTTATTCTAAACATATCCAGGAGGTTGTTCCATGTAAATCACCATGTAAGAAGGCAGACTTGACATCCATTTGATGCACTTCCCAGTTGTGTAAGACTGCAAGGGAAAGAACAAGGCGGATGGAGTTCATTTTTTCTACAAGGGCAAAGGTTTCATTGTATTCAATCCCTTCAATCTGGGAAAAACCTTTGGAAACTAACCTTGCCTTAAGTCTTTGAACTCTTCCATCTGATGCATACTTAGTTCTGTAGACCCATTTACATCTGACAAGTTTTCTTCCTTTTGGAAGAGGAACAAGATCCAAAGTATCATTCTCCATTAAGGAACGATATTCTTCATCCATAGTTGCATCCCAATCTGGATTTCCTAAAGCTTCTGCAAAAGTTTCTGGATCATGATTCTTGGAAACTTGAGGCAAAAGAGAAGAGGCTCACTGAAATTGAGAACCTGTTCGACGTTGATCTCTAGGATCACCGACAAGATCACCAGGTACTTCACATGTTGAATGAACCCATCGAGGAAGTATTGGTGCTAGTGCAATTGGAGGAATATGAGCAGGCGGAGGTGGATTTTCATCCTCACTGTCATCATCAGAAACTGGAGTTGGAAACCTGTTAAGGAAGTTGGACAAAGAAGAAGAAGGCACAATCGCCGAATTAGGCTCGCAGGCCAAAGATGGCACACTCGGCAAGTTAGGCTCTCAGGCCAAGAGATTTTCATCAAATTTAACATCTATTCTAATGATTATATCATGTGAATGGGGTTGAAGAAGTATATAACCTTTTACATCTTCAGAATATCCAACAAATATGCACTTTTCACTTTTAGGCTACAATGCTTTCTGTTTTTCATCCGGAATGTGAGCCCATGCTTCACAACCAAACACACGAAAGTGACTTACATCTGGTTTAATTTTACTCCATGCTTCTTTCGGTGTTATACCTTGTAAAACTTTAGTGGGTTTGCGATTAACTATGTAATTTGCACAATTTATGGCCTCGGCTCAATATTGAAGACTTAGTCCCTTCGATTGGATCATACAATTAGCCATTTCTTTTAAAGTGCGGTTCTTCCGTTCAGCTAGACAATTTTGTTGTGGTGTATATGGAACAGTTTGCTGTTGTTGGATTCCTTGTTCAGTGCAGAAAGTAATGAACTTGTTGTTAACATATTCTCCTCCATTGTCAGATCTTAACTTAATAATTTGATGACCAAATTGTTTTTCAATAAGGGCCTTGTAGGCCAAAAACATGTTAAATACTTTGCTCTTAAGTTTTAGGAAGTAAACCCAAGTGTGTCTGGAGTAGCCATCAATGAAAGTTAAGAAATATTTGAAACCAGAAAAGGATGCAGAGGGAAGAGGACCACACAAGTCACTATGCACAAGCTCCAAAGGAACCAAGGCGTGCCAAGAGGCATGTTTGTCAAAACTGTCCTGATGATGTTTTCCGAGTACACAACCGGAACAAACACCATCCTTGCAAGATACCATTAGAAGACCAGTCACCATATTTTCTGTACATAGTTGTTGCAATGAGGGATAGTTTAAGTGACCAAATCGCTCATGCCAAAGTTTGCTCAAGTTATCACTATGAGCAACAAAAACTAAAGGAAAAGGTGATGACCCAAAGTTGTTAAATTTGTACAACCTGGTAATATCATCAACAGTTCCAGTACCAATGACATTTTGAGGATTTTTAAAATCCTTGATTACAACTTGGTGAGGTGTAAACTTCACAGTTTTACCTTCACCTGAATAAGTAATTTGATAGACTAATAACAAATTGCAAGAAAATTTTTGAAACACGTAGTACATCACTTAAATGACCATTTTCTACTGGAACTGTTCCAGATTCTACAACACTTAGATATATATCATCACCAACAAATATTTTTTTGGTGTTACATTCATGCATAGTATAAAATATGGCTTAATCCTTAGCCATATGATAAGATGATCCAGAATCAATAAGCCATTCATTTGAAGTAGAAGGAGAAGATGCAGTATAAGAGTAACCAGAAGCACAAAGTGCATGCCCATGAGAGTTAGATTCTGAAGACAAATCTATGCTGATGTGGTGCTTCTTCATTACTGCTTCCAAGGCTGTCATCTTCTTGAAACACTTAGATTCATCATGATTATCTTTCCCACAAAAATTGCAATGACGCTCAGTCTTATTTCCTTTTTGCTTGGATCCTTTGTCATTTTTTAAAGAAGGAGCTGACTGAGAGGGTTTGGGACCCTTGTTGTTTGGCTTATTATTGCGAAAATTATGTTTCTTGGGAGGCTTGGACTTTTCTTTCTGTTAAGACAATAAGGCTTTCTCAGATGTATCTGCATTGTTAATTATTCCAAGATGAATGAGCTTATCTTGCTCTCTAATTAAGGAATCACAGAAGGATTCAAGACTAGGCTCTTGATAGCTAGCTGCAGTCAAGGATTCTTTCATGGAGTAGAATGTAGATACAAAAACAAAATATGCAGGTCCAAGTTTGGAAAGAATATGATAAATACATTGTTTGTCTTCTTTCTTAATCTTGCATTCTGCACATAAAAGTCTAAGAGTTTTATACTTAGATAAATAGTCTTGAATGCATGAAAAATCATTTGGATTCAAAGAAAGCAACTCATTCTCAAGTTGATGACCTCGAATTTTATCGTGTTTACCAAACACAGATTCCAACTTTTCCCAAGTTTTATCAGGTTCATCAATTCCAAATATGTGGAATCGCAAATCAATAGAGATTGACATCCCAATCAATCCACGAGCTTCATCATATCTATTTTCCCATTTAATTTTCTTATCATCAATCAGTGGGTTTTGTTTCTTTCCATGAGGTTATCCTGAAAAGTCCCCTACTTCGTAGAACATCCTCCATACAAGATTTCCATGAGGAATAGTTAGAACTTGTAAGTATAATATCACAAGGGGTGGCCATACTGTAAAATAATGGCTAACAAACAGAAACTAACTATCTGGTTGCAAAGAGCTCAAAAAATATGTGGTTTAAAAAAAAATGGCACTAAAAACTGATTCTCGATGAGGAAGTTATGTTTGATCAAATAAAATGTTGAAGATGTCCCCAATAGTGACGTGGCAGATATTAACTTGACCAACTAAAAAAAAGAACCCCCTTCTTCCCAAGATCAACCTTTGACAATCACTTTACAATAAAGTTGCTTTGAAGTGAATCACTTTTCTAGAATAAGTGAGGTTCACTTTTACAATAATGTTACTTTTAAATAGTGCAGCAATAAATTAAAAGACTTAAATGACTAGAAATTGCATGCACTAAAAAATAGCTTAATAAGACTTGAACCCAAGACCTATTAATGAATAAAGTAACTTTGGACCAAGTGAGCTAAGTTTAAAAGGTAGGTAAAAGAATGGAAAGAGAAAGGGGGCTTTTTTTTTACTCTTCTCTCCCGTTCTTTTTCTTCAGATTTGCCGAAATTGGTGTTTCTGGAACAAACGGAAACGGTTTTCGGTGAAATGAAAACTATTTTTCAAAGAAAATGGCACTCTGGATGCAATGGAATAGCTCCCATAGGCCAAAAATGCATATAGAATATAGAACCAGAAACCCTTTCAAAGTTTCGGCAACACCGGTTCCAGATCTTGATCAAAACCAAAAGCGGCTCTTCATAAAAGATCTGATACCATGTTCGGGTACACAGGGTACTCCCAAAAGACTAAACACCTTGATAAACTGCTTCACACAAATAGATCACAGATCAACACATTGATGTTTGTCACGTGGTTAAAACCCTCGAGAGGGAAACATTCCATAGCCCTAGCTAAATAGCTAGTTGGAGAAATTTATTATGCAAAAGAAAAAAAGTTACATGAGCTTCTCATAATCGATCAACTAGCCAAGGACCCTCTATGTTCTTTAAATAGAGATCATAGACCAATCGGGTGTGAAGCCACAGATCAATGGTAGGTATGATCTAATAGAAGTTGAACCGTCGGATCACTCTATGTCTAGAACATATAGTGACCATCGGATTAGAATATTTACAAATGCATACTAAAGAAACACACTTTTACCTAATGGATATATTACACAAGTTGATCTTAACTAACTCCTAAGTGTCTAAATATCCTAACAATATGGTCCAAAACATTATTATTCCGTCCCCATAAATGAAGGGAAGTTGAGCATTTATTTTGATTTATCCCCACTCTCTCCAAGAAGGACAAAAAAACCCTAAAAATGAGAATGGGTAAAAAACCATAGATAAATACCATGGACAATAAAATACGATGGGTCAAAAAAGCTTGGACCATCTTATAAATACATTGTGAAGGTCTTCTTACAAACATTCCTAAACTTTTTGGACATTCCAGAAACACATTTTTTCCATTATTCTCATATCTTGCCATATCATCTCCCATAGTGTACGTTGAGCTAGCCCTGTATGCATTTGGATCCATTCCCCATTTGACAACCATTCGCAGAAGAGACTAGAGACCCAAACTGTGGAGTTGCGAGACCATTCCCTTGGATGGCTACGGTGGCCCAAATTGCAGAAAAATATATGAATGTTGTTATGTTAGTAATAGAATATATTTGAAAAAATCTAAAAAATATAATTATTGTTGTTCGTGTTTCTCGTTTCCATTGTTGAACTCTACCCTATGATCTGGACGATCTAGGGTAGGTGCTTTTGCACGTAGTAGGGGAGAAATCCCCACTTCACACCTAGGATCAACCACACGGGTCGACGACAGTTCAAATAGTTAACTGATCTTAAACACACTATTAAATGAATTTAATGATATGACAACTATCAAACTGATCGCAGCTATACAATTGCCATGTTTTTGTGAATCTTGTTAATCTGCTACCTCAAGTCCTATTCCCAAAAATATGAGATATATATGCCTATCGACGTAATTAGATGATCATAGCTTCAAACATGAACTTTTAAAACAACAAATCCATTTTAATCATGATTAAAAAGAATTATTGTTTATCTCTCTATATTAATAATGATAAGGATCAAATGTGTAACATGTTTTTATCAACATAATTATTTAACAAGATAATTTTAATAAAGATTTTGATTAAAAAACCTAGTGCGTTTGAAATATACTTTTCTTATTTTAATATAAATCATAGTTATAATGATAAAATGTGTAACATGTAGCTTTTAACATAATTGTCTAACAAGATTATTTTAATAAAAAATTATTAAAAACCTACTATGATTGAAATATATATATATATAATAAAATGTGTGGTCCATCATCATTTCCATGAATCCTCTCAAACATCAATTCAATAAACCTACTGCGATGGATCGGAAGATTAACTCTCTTAAAAGTAATTTTAATAAATAATTTTATTAAACCCATAGTGTGATTGAAATATACTTTTCTTATAATATTTTTGGCATTTAATAGACACGTACAAGGGCATGAAGTCTTTTTTCCAAAGAAAAAAGTCGTAAATATTTTATTCACTTTCAGCAAATGGCCCTCAAAGTCCATTATACAAAAATCCAGCTATGAAGTTGTCATTACATAACAATATTTGCCTTAGGAGGAGCACAAAAACCATTACCATATCCATAACTGATCCAACTGTAAAGTTGTCATTACATAGAAAATATCCCCATAAAGAGCATAACATTCACCGAAACTTTTCAGTAGAAAAAATATCAAAATGCCATGCAAACAATTAAGTCTGATCTTAGCAGACTTTTTTCATCATTCATTCAGGTCAGATCAACTGTGAATCAAAGTGATCACAATCAAAATAACCAGAGCAAAACTAGCTGGCTGAAGTAGTCTCAAAAATGAATGATAATTCATAAGCTGAGCAAAAAATCAGCGGCTAATAAATTGGCCATTTCCAGACCATCCAAAGAATAAAGTTCATATCCATTTCAGCACCATATAAAAAGAGGCCAAACAGCCCGCTTGTCAAGCTCTTAAGTATGTTGCTTGAAATCACCAAAAAAATGCAAAAATATGCATAATATTTTCAGCCAAGGCATCATGTCTCAAGGGTGGAGCAGAATCAAATAATCCAGAAATGCCCAAGCATTAATATCTCCAAAAAAATAACCAGCAAAGTATTCATACAAATCTGTCAGATAAAAACAATAAGCATATACCAACATCAAGAAAAATACAGTCCTTCATGCCCTCTTTTTATGCCTTCATAGTTTTGATTCTTGAATATCTTAGCTTGCATGTAAAGACAACATTGCATTATTTATTTTTTTATTATGGCAGGAGTCAATGATAGTGAATTCTTTTTGAGTGGGGAAGAAAATAAAGGATAAAGAGGAGAATAACTTTAGTCTCAAATGGGCGGCCTTTAAGAAAAAAATTTGATGTAATAATTTTTGTATATGAAAATTTTGGACTCTTTTGTATTGTTCATGTTTTTTATTTAATTATTTATCTCTGCAAACGTATAAGTAAGATGTTATAATGGTAGTTCTTTGTAGTGAGTCATCCATTGTAAAACATGTTGATGGAACATTTTGGAAAATAAAATTACATTTATTATAATAGTACATTGATTTTGTAGTGCTGCAAAAGATAATTTATATGTATTATCTTGCTTTATGAAAAGCAAGGGAAAGAATCGTATGTGAAAGAACAAGCTCTACAAGTCAATATTCTCACAATAGTCAATATATTTATATTGACATATGATATTGTAAAACAAAATGTGATGATTTTGTAAAAGTATTCAAATAATCATGAAAGAAAATCTTTTTGGCATAAAACAACAATATTGTTGAAGTCAAATTTACTTTATTGGCAATAGTGTTTCTTACGAAGAAGTAGAAGTAATACTTAAAGGGCCATCAAATTTACTTTATTGGCAATACTGTTTCATATGAAGAAGTAGAAGTAGTATTAGTAAAAAATGCATGTTTTAATATATTTCAAGTAAAGGATATGTATTTTTCTTTTTCTTCTACTGACATGATGAATATTCTATTTTCATTGTAATTTTAGAATTTTTTAAAATTTCAAAACCATTTTCTTACATGTTTTTTTTTAATAAAATTTTAGTATATTTTCAAAATAATAGTTTTTAGGTATATGAAATTTTGTTTATTTAATAATTTGAATAATTTATATTTTTTCTATTTTATTTTTTAAAGAAAAATGGTTATATTTTTTTTAATGATTTTCATGTGTTTTTTTAAGCTAGGGATATTCTTCTATATTATTGAAAAGCTAAATGTTTTTATGTGCTTTTTAGTGATATAAATTTGCAAGAGGGTGTTTTCTACTTGGATCAAGAATGTTGGAAATGATGGCACTTACTAAGTGCGGGTCATTTATGCTTGGTTAAATAATAGATACATGTTATGTGGGAAGTTTAATTAAGTTATGGCAAACAAGCATAGTTGAAGAATTTATAGTGGCATTTGAGCAATTGGAAATCTACACATAAGGTATGTATGTTTCCATTTTCAAAGAATGTTATATCAATGGTTTAAAACATGAGGTTCTAGCATATGTCTTGATGGCTCACTCCACTACTTATGTAATACCTCGTAATATGGAATTTTTTTTATGTAAAGTTATATTTTGAATAAATAGTGGTTGTGATTTAATTAAGTAGGTTGTGAACGTGGAAATTGAAATTAGGTGCAACCATGCATTCAATTGACATAACCTAAGTTTGTGTAAGTAATTGAATACTCAGTTATCTTTATGAAGACAAGGGGTTGGTTTTAGAAGAGGCAGTTACTAACTATTAAGTCGGAAAGGCACAGAAGGAAAGGCATGCAAAAAGAAAGAAAGAAAAAACAAAGCTCACAGGGAACACTAAAAATGGTGTAGGATCTAGCTTGAAATTAGATAGAGCTACTGTGAGCACTGTAAAAGTGTTAGGATTTGGAAAAAGAGTGAGCTTCCAGTGAACACTGTAAATTTCTTAAGCTCAAGGATATCGAACCGCTAGGAGAACCTTAGAGTGTGCTAGGTTCTGAGATATATGCACTCAACTAACAACTGATGGAAACTTGATAAAACTAAGTAGTAGAAAGCACAAACTAAGGTTATGGGAAAGGGGGTGGAGGCCTTGCATATTGGAAACAATTTCGAGGCACCAACGGTTGGGAGGAGCGTTGTTGCTCCAGTTTAAATTTATGTAGTACCTTTAGATATGTTAAACTATATACTCTTATTTTTTATGAAGAAATGACTATATGGAGTTTAACTACGTTATAATTCTTCAAAGGAGTTCTCTATTATTTAAATGTGATAGATTAGTTATGAATCAATATTATTCAATATCAAGTATTTCCACTTTTACTATCGAAGACCGAAATTGTATCAGTGAACTACTAATTTCCAAAATCTAACAATTTAGTACATAGGACTATGCAAATCGAAAATAGTGTAGAAATATAACAAGTTCCGCATCACTATTTTTCCAAATACAAAACATTAAATATCTTCTCCAACAAAACCGAAATTGATGCTATGGATATTTCTATCAACCACCCAGTTACCATAAAAAGAAGAGCAAAACCAAAATGTACAAAGATAGCAGTTTGAGGCAATCCTCTTTTAAGCGACTACAGACTATTTATAAACCCAAGAAAAGAAAAGAAAAAGTAAATACAACTGTATATCGTTTGTTTCCACCAACTTGAAAAGCAGGAAAGATCCCTGTAAACAAAAAACTAAAACAAACCCAGTACCCATGCTGGCTGCCCAACTTTGTTTTTGCCCAAAGTTCCCCACAACTGTGGATGGAGCTAGGGGAAGGGCTTACTAGATTTGAGCAACGTCCTCAATAAAGTGTTGTTGTCCAAACCTAATATGCAGAAAACATTTTGACGTTAATATATCATTATGTGAGATAAAAGTAGCTGGGATGTAAATGAAAACACACAGTATTATGAACAAATCTAGATTTTGTCACCATAACTTTGGTTTGAGGTGTAGTCCGGGTAAAATAAACTACAGAGTTTGTTTTCACCAAAAACACCTTTGTTTAGCAATATCTTTTCATGAAACCATAACCAGGGCACCAAAATATCCATTAAAGGCGACCGAGATTTTGAAAATAATACAGCCATGGCGACTAAGAGACCCTCGAGTAGAAATATGAACCTGTTTTATCAACGATTAAGCCTTACCTAAGCACATAAAACTATTCTTGAATAATAGAATGGTCTCATAACCCGATGCTTCCCGTAATAACCAAATATCACATTATAAAGGAGTTGAATCCAGCTGGGAAGTATGCTGTGGAGTGTGTGAATGCCTCCACGTTACAAGGTAAAGTGCAACATTAATGGTCAACCCAGTACTGTGCAATGATGTCAATCTTAATAACCAAGCAACAAACAGATAAGACAACGAGTCTCAACAACCATAGCTCTATTCACATGAGGTTAAGTAGAGGAGGGCACACTTGTAGGTAAATAGGTTGGCATGCATTAGATCTTAGAGCTAAGTAAACCCCACCCTTGGAACTCCATATGATCTACGCCTCTGTCTTGTTTCTAAGGTTATAAACATATAATTTGTTCATAGACCAGTGAGTAGTATATAATATTGTTTTTAAAGTTAAACCTTAGTTAAATAAAAACCATTTTCTTTGTGAACTTTATTTAAATATAGGATAATAAGTTATCCACAATTTAATAAATAAATAGATATAAATATAAATAAACTGTATTTGTTAATGTTTAGGTTCGTCACAAATGGTATCAGAGCATGGTTACAATGTTTGGGCCTATTGGGTCCTAAACTGTATATTTTAAACATAACATTTGTAAAGTATGGATTTGCAAAAAGTAACAAAAACCAAATATTTGTTGCAAACAGAAAAATAGAGATGGTTGAACCACAACCAATTGTGGAAGAAGAATCAATACCTCTGGGCATGCCAGTATTAGAAAATTCAAGTATATATGTTGAACTTGAGGCGAAATGTAATGCTGAAATACAATCATAAATGTTAGAAACGATGTGAAGTATGAAGGAAGATTTAGAAATCCTTAGGGAAGATAACATTAAACTAATGAATTCCAAATCGAATCAGGAAGAGATCAATGAATTAATTTTAAAAAGTTTAACAGATCAGGAACTGCAAAAGAATAATGGTCAACACTCTTGTAGTACGGGAAAGAAAATAAAATAAAACACCAAGAATTGTAGTAGTGAGACTACTAACAACATTCGAATGATTTCTGAAAATTTAAAGAAAGATGAGGAAACAAAAACTAAGAAACAAAAGGAAAGGTCTAAGGAATTACTAGGGGAATTTAAGAAATTAAAACATCCAGCGTTCAAGGGAGAATCTGAGGAATATACAGAGGCATGGCTATTAAATATAAAACAGTATTTTCAAGTCTATATATATGATGACAACTTAAAATCCCATTTGATTATTTTCCAATTGATTGGAAAGGCTTCTCTGTGGTGGAAAGAAACAAAAAGTGTAAATAACATACACAACAAGCAATTAAGTTGGAATTTTTTTAAGAAATTATTTAAGAGAAAATACATGTCAGAATGGTATTATGATGAAAAATACAAAGAGTTCAATGACTTACGTTTGGGACAGTCTTCTATGGAGGATTTTGTGACCAAATTTTCCAATTTACAACGTTATGTACCATACCTGAAGGATGAGGAAGCCAAAGTATATAGGTTTATTGGTTGCTTACCTCCGACTTATAAGGATAAAATTGAATTTAATATGCCAGATACTATAGATGAGGAAATTAGAAAACCTAAGCTTTGTTATCTTTTATTTAAACAGAGATATGAAATAACCAAAACAAGGCAAACAAAAGGAATGAAAAAAAAAGATCAGTGGAAAAAAGGATTTAAACCCTCTCCTTTTAGGAAAGGAACCAAGAGTTATTCAGAAAACAATTATAATAGACCAGGGTTAATGTTAACAATGGAATGAAAAGTGCAGGGAATTTTGGTAATGGACGCAATAACAACACAAAAGAAGTTAAATGTTGGGGCTATAATGGACCTCATTTATACAGAAATTTCCCTCACAATCCTGTTAAGAATATGGTACCTCTAAACATGATGCAAGAAGCCTCCATCATTAATAACATAGCCAGAAATATACCCAAAATTAATGTTGCATTAGAAGACCATCAGGAAGATCATCAGACTACTATGTTGGAAGAGGAAAGTAAAACTCTAAATATATTTCCATCCTTATTGATCTAGGATTTAGTTTAAGTTACATTGCACCAAGAATAGTTGAAAAATGTAATCTCTCCAAGGAAAAACATAAAAATTCATGGTTGGTACAATTAGCAACAAGTGTAAAGAGAAAGGTCACAAAGAAAGTAAAAGGTTGTAGGGTGAGTATTAAGGAAATGGATACATATGTTAACTTAAATATACTTCCTCTAGGGTCATATGACATTTTAATCAGTATGGATTGGTTAGAGTCCCATAAGACCATTATTGATTGTTTGCATAAAATATTTAATTGCATTGATGATGAAGGTAAATACCACACCATAAAGGGAATTTATAGACCCATAACTATGGGACAAATCTAAGCGGTACAAATCAAAAAGTGTATTAGAAAAGGATGTCAACTATATGCCATTAAAATTGTGGAAACAAAAATAGAACAGCCAAAGACAATTCCCCATTCTTAAGGAATACGAGGATGTATTTCCGAATGAGATACCAGGATTACCTCCTAAAAGGGATTTAGACTTTACTATTGATTTGATTCCTAGATCAGCACCTATATCTCAATATCCTTACCGTATGAGTTCTTCTGAATTGGCAAAATTACGAATGCAAATACAAGAATTGCTTGATAAAAATTATATCTGGCCCAGTGTGTCACCCTGGGGAGCACCAGTTTTGTTTGTTAAAAAGAAAGATACTATTTTCAGAATGTGCATAGATTATAGATAAGTAAATAAAATGAGAATTAAGAACAAATATTCCCTACCAAGAATTAATGATCTATTTGCTCATATTGGTGGAGCTTAAATCTTTTCAAAAATCGATGTCAAGTCTAGATATCATCAAGTTCGATTCAGAGAGGAAGATATTCAAAAAATTGCTTTTCAGACCAGATATGGACATTATGATTTCATGGTGATTCATTTTAGATTGGCTAACGCTCTTGCAACATTTATGAATATGATGAATAATGTGTTAAGCAAATTTATGGATAAATTTTTACTAGTATTCATTGACGATATTTTATTATATTCCAAGAATGAGGAAGAACATGATGAACATTTTCGGAAAGTTTTACAACTGTTAAGGGAACATCAATTATATGCAAAACTTAGTAAGTGTGATTTATTTAAAAAGAAGTACAATATTTGGGACATATAATTTCAGAAAAAGAGATTGCAGTCGACCCTGCTAAGATCAAAGCTATTTTAGAATGGCCAACACCTAAGGATGTACATGATATTAGATCTTTCATTGGGTTGACAAGATATTATCATAGATTTATAGAAAAAATTTCAAGAATAGCCCACCCTATTACCAACCTTCAAAAGAAATGTCAAGTTCATTTGGAGTCAACAATATGAGGATAACTTTGAAAAAATAAAAATATTATTGACAACTGCACCTGTATTAAGAATTTCTTACCCTAACAAAGATTGTGTTGTGTGCATTGATGCAAGTAAAGAGGGTTTAGGAGGAGTGTTGACTCAAGAGGGCCATGCAATTTTCTAAGAATCCAGAAAATTAAAGGAACATGAGAAGAATTGTGTGGTAAATGATATGGAATCGACAACCATTTCACGCACTTAAAATTTGGTGACCTTATTTAATGGGAAATAAATTTTTGTTCTTGACAGATAATGTTGGACTAAAATACCTATTTGATAATAAAACATTAAATGCACAACAAGTGAGATGGCTTTCTTTTTTGAATGAGTACGATTTTAAAATTAAGCATATCAAAGGGAAGGAAAATATTGTAGTTGATGCTCTAAGTCGGAAAAACATTATTTTTATACAGTAGAAATTAGAAAATATGACTCAGAATTCAAAAAATTATTAAAAACAACATCAAGTAATTATTTAGATTATATCATGTTAAGGGAAAAATATGTTAACAGAACTAATAATATTGGGGATGAGGGATATCACATAGATGGGGAAGGATATCTACGTTATAAAAATCACATTTAAGTACCCAATCAACTTAGAATAAAACAAATAATATTTAGGGAACTCCATTATAACCCGTTTGTTGGGCACCCAGGGTACCAAAAAATCATATCATCCTTGAAGAAATATTTGTATTAGCCAAATATGAAGAGAGAAGCAGAAGCATCTTACTATGTGGCTCGATATTTTACTTGTCAATAGGTTAAAGCAGTACAACAACATCCACCAGGATTATTACAACCTACACCTATTCCAGAATGGAAACAGGGGACTATCATTATGGACTTTATAACTGGATTACCTAAAACAAAGAAACAACATGACTCTATTATGGTTGTAGTAGACAAATTAAGTAAAGCAACACATTTTATACCCGTAAAGTATACTTATAAAGCCATAAATATTATTGATATATTTATGAAGGAAATATTCATACTACATGGAATACCAAAGACAATTATCATTGACAGTGACCCTACTTCCAACTTTTGGATTTCATTATTTAAAGGTATGGATACAAAATTGAATTTTAGCACAACGTATCATCCTCAAACTGATGGAAAAAATAAATGGGTAAATCAAGTATTAGAAGATATGTTGAGAATGTATGTTATGAATCAACCTGGTAAGTGGGAAGATTACATTCATTTAGTGGAATTTTCATACAATAACAATTATCAAGCTTCTCTCAAAATGATCCCTTTCGAGGTTTTGTATGGTCAGTGGTGTAAAGTACCTTTGATTTGGGGTAATATAGAAGATAGAATGGTACTGGGGCCAAATATGTTGTCACAGATGGAAACTATGGTAAAACAAACCAAACAGAATTTGAAGGCTGCATAGGATAGACAAAAGAGCTGCACAGACAGAAAAAATGACAGTTAAAGAATATAATGTGGGAGAACATGTGTTTTTATGGGTTAAACAGAAGAGTACCTTACAAACTGGACTTTATGCTAAACTGGCACCCATATATGTGGGACCTTTTGAAGTGTTAACTATAGTGGGACCTGTATCATATCAATTGGCCTTACCTCCACAGATAAAAATGCATGATTGTTTTCATGTTTCATTATTAAAATATATATATATAGCTGATAAATCTCATATTATTGCTTGGAATATTGTACAGGTGGATTCGGAGGGATGCTTTCACACGGAACTAGTGCACATCCTCAATAGAAGGAAAGTTAATCTTCAAAAACAAAGTATGGTGTAAGTTAAAGTACAATGGGAGAACTATATTTTCTCAGAGGAGGCTACTTGGGAAAGTGAAGATGTTATGAAACAAAATCATCTGACTTTATTTCATAATTTAAATGACACCGAATAGTCACCGAGGACGATGACAAGACTTTAGTGGGTAAGAATTGTAATACCTTGTAACATGGAAAATAATGTATGTGAAGTCATATTTTGAATAAATAGTGACTGTCATTTAATTAAGTAGGTTGTGGCTACATAAATTGAAATTAGGTGCAACCATGCATTCAATTGACATAACCTAAGTTCATGTTAGTAAATGAATACTCAGTTATCTTCATGAAGACAAGTGGTCGGTATTATAAGAGGAAGTTACTAACTATTAAGTTGGAAAGGAACAAGGGGAAATGCATGCTAAAAGAAACAAAAAAGCAAAGCTGTCAGGGAATACTAAAAATGGTGTAATCTCTAGCTTGAAATTAGGTAGAGATGTTAGTGAGCACTGTAAAAGTGTTAGGCTCAAGGATATCGAACCATAAGGGAGCACCTAAGAGTGTGCTAGATTCTAAAATTAAATGCACTCAACTAACAACTGATGGCAACTTGATAAAACTAAGTAGTGAAAAGCACAAACTAAGGTTGTGGGAAAGGGGTTGGAGGCCTTGCAGACTGGAAATAGTTTTGAGGCACCAATAGCTAGGAGGAGCGTGGTTTATCTATTATTTTTTCTTAAGATGTGATTAGATTAATAAGATCTTTATTTTAAAGAATAACAAGTACAACAAGAAGCATAAGATATACAAGATACACGAGACACAAATATTTTCACCGAGGAAACCATAAAGGAGAAAAACCTACAAACTTCTTCAAAATAGTAAGATGATCAAAAGAAATAATAAGAAGTATTCAACAACTATCTATATCTCCTCCTATGACTGTCTCTCTCTCTCATGTGCACTTGAGAGTGTGTTAGGTGTGTATAAATGAGGGAGAGTGCCTACCTACTTATACCCTTTCAAGTCACTGACCAAATATAGCATTTGAGCCTCGATGTCATCTCACATGGGGCTCACTTCTCCTAGAGAGACTACAAGTGCATATTACATGATGTTACACTGGGGACTATTGCCTCAACTTACAACGGAGGTTGTACCTCAAGGTATAGGCACAATTTAGACATCCGATAAAGGGGAAACACACATCCCCAATGGGGCTACGACAACATACAATGATAATATACATCAGAATATTTTCCAAAGTTACAAATACATCAACACTCCCTCTTAACTAGGAAGGTATTCTCTTCTACGTAGTCATCAACACATCTGGTCATGTCTTCATTGCATCGTCATCATCACGGAGTCATAGAGTCTTCATCATAGATGCTTCCATCATCTTCTTATAATTTGATCATTGTACCATACTATCTTTCATCAAAAGTTTCTACAGGGCTAGCCTTTTTTCATGATGGTCGATGTAGGCCTATTCCTTTGCCAGGTCATCATCACATCTCTAGAAATACTTCACGTAGAATCTATCTAGGATATTCTTCACATTGCCTGGACAATATCTTCCTCTTCTGCCTTCATCGTATCTAGATCATCTCATTTGTCCTGCACAAGACAAAACAACAAAAAAAACAAAGCATCTATGGTCAACCCACGTTCTATTAAAGAACCTCCTAGGTGCACCTCTTGTGCTTCATGACCTTATAATATCAACATGGGAAATTCATATATCTCATATATATGGTAGGACTAATTATGACCCAACAACCTGCTACACCAAGACCTTTTTATGTTCTTTTGGTCAACCTCAAGGAATTGCATCTAAACAACATGTGTTCAAGATCTTTTTCATTCAGATAACCTTTAGGACATATTATGTCTGAGTAACCTACGTACCATACCAGGGTTCAGTATGTACACTCATACAACCCATGAGACATATTACATCAAAATAACATGTGTACCACGTCAGGGCTCAGTATTTACATTCGGATAACCCATCTCATTTCCCATGTGAGATAATATGCTTTGTATGAGGACTAATTACATCCAAGGATAACCTGCGAGCTTCGTCGGGATGTTACATCCAAGGATAACTTGTGGGATTGATTACATCTGAGAAACCTACGAACCTCACCAGTATGTTACACTTAGACAACCTGTCTTTCTAGCTATTCTAGAACACATCACTCCCTCTTTCGAGGGATCTCGATCTGGATCACACCAAGTCTTTCTGTGAAGTAATTGAACTTCACTTTCACAAGAGGCTTGGTTAACACATCATCTATCTGATCCTCTATTGCCACGAACTGGAGCTTCACTGCTCCTCTCTGCAGCATATCCTTGATATATTGGGAATTGATATCGATGTGCTACCTACCTAGTCTGAATCAACATAACCATGTAGATTGATCTTCTAATTCACATCATATTTGAGCCCACAATCTAGTTTACCTTTTAGGTACCTCAGAACATGCTTTACCACTATCAAGTGAACATGTCTTGGATCCGTCAGGAACTGGCTCAGGGTGTTCATCGCAAAACATATGTATGGTCTCGTATTCATCAGATACATCAATGATCCAATCACCTAATGATACATCATGGAATTTACCTTCTTGGATGAAACATCACTCAGAAGCTTCAAGTTAGATTCCATAGGTGTCGCCATTGCCTTGAAGTCCAACATTCTAAATCTCTTCAAAATATCCATTGCATACTTTCGTTGCCCAAGGAATATTCCATCTTCACTCTACCACACCTCCATGCCTAATAAGTAGTGCAACATACCTATGTCTTTCATCTTGAACTCTGTAGAAAGTCTCCTCCTTGCATCGGTAATGAGTTCCTCATCGCCTATTAGAAACAAGTCATCGACATATAGCAGGAGTATCATTGGTCTTTTGTCTTCCACCTTGAAGTAGAGGTTGGAATCTGCTTTACTCTTGGTAAATCCCAAGCTCATTAGGAAGCTATCCATCCTTATGTACCATATCCTTGATGATTGTTTCAAGCCATACAAGACCTTCTTCAATTTTTACACATGGGTCTTCCTATCATGTGTCTCAAATCCCAATGGTTGTTCCATGTATACTTCCTCTTCAACTACATCGTTCAACAAAGTTTCCTTGAAATCCATCTCGTGTACTTTCCATTTCATAACTACAAGTATGGTCCTTATGGAAGTATACCTTGGCACGGGTGCAAATGTCTCTTCATAGTCTATGCCTTCTTTCTGTGAGAAGCATTTTGCTACAAATATTTCCTTGTGTTTCTCGATGCTTCCATTTGTAGCATGCTTGATCTTGTAGATCCACTTTGCAGTCACGAAAGACTTCTTCTCCGGCCTTGGAACAACCTCCCAGACATCATTCTTCATGATCGACTAATATTCCTCAATAATCGCATCCTTCCATTCTTTATTTTTTGTAGCCTCTTCATAGGTGGAAGGTTATTTATCAATTATTTCACACAATAGGGCGACATATCTATTGTAGGTATTTTCCCTCTTTCTCTCTCTATGTATTCCTTCTGGAGCGCCATACCTTTCAGGTTCTCGTAAGAGCTCCCGTGCCCATGATGGTTTCCTCTTGTGGGATTCCTTCTTAAGGAATATCTCTATTGGATCTTATGGTTTTTCCATGCCATGATATTCAGGGTCTTCTAGAATTGTGTCTCCAATTTCCATGTCTTGGACTCTCATCTCTTCAGGTTCCTCGACTTCCTGGATAGGAGTCGTTCTGGGTCTGAAGTATGTCGAGTCTTCATCAAAGGTTACATCTCTAATGATGTCAATCTTCTTGAATCCTGGGAAGTATATTCAGTAGTCCTTTGATGTATCACTGTATCCTACGAATACACCCTTCCTCCCAGAAGGATCGAGCTTGGTCCTTTTCTCCTTTGAGACATGTATGTACACCGGGAAAGCAAATATTCTCAGATGGATGACTTTGGGTTTCACTCCTGAGAAAGTCTCTTAAGGATTCTTATTGTCAAGTACTCTATGAGGAGTACGGTTTTGTACAAAGACAATTGTTCTTGTTTCCTCCTCCCAAAGGTGCATAGGAATATCATGGTCAAGCAACATTGCTTTTGTTGCTCCCATTATGCTTCGTTTCTTTCATTCTGCAACACCATTTTTCTGAGGATTGTATGGAGTGATCAATGCCCTATTAATCCCAGATTCTCTGCATAGTTCCTTGAGTTCTTCCAAAGTGAACTCTCCACCATTATCTAATCGTAGAATCTTTCTGTTTCTTGACCAAGGATTTATATTCCTTGGACTTACTGAAAAATTCACTTTTCTCTTTTAATAAATATATCCAAGTCTTATATGAAGAATCATCTATAATGGAAACATAGTACACATACTCGCTTAATGAGCTAGAATACATGGGTTCACATACATCTGAGTGTACTATCTCCAATATTCCTTTAGCCTTTCTCTCACTGTTGGGAATGTATTCTTTGCATTCTTTCCTTTTGCACATCCTTTGTGAATTCCCTCATTATTTTCCTATATCTCTAGCAATCTTGAAACTTCTTTTCTTTCCATCAGTGGTGCTCTATAGTTCACATGTGAAATCCTTCTGTGCCATATTTTATTTGGTTCAATTGACTCATGAACCAATTCTTTTTCAGGTTTTCCATTCAACTTGTACAAGCCTTTGTCTTATTCTCCAATCACTGTTTCATCCTCTATTATCTTTCCTCTGGGCCACATCATAACTTGGCCATCAACAAATGCAACCCTAATTACTTTTTCATCTAATGCAGATATGGAGAGAATAGTATTCTTCAATCCTAGAACATATAACTCATCCTTCATCTTTAAGGATTTCCCGGAGTCAAGCTTGTATGAATCTTCGCCACTCCCTTTTATGGGGTATTGATAATCATCCCCAAGTTTCACCTTGTGAGGTGACTCATGTTCAAACATGTTGACAAATGATTCCTTGTATCCCATCATGTGTTTGGAAGCTCCACTATCCATGAGCCAATCATTGCTTCTATGTGAGATAGTGCTAGTAAATACTGAGATTATCACATACTATTCATCTAAATCATCCTTCTCTTGTTTGAATTTTTTGTTTTTTTGTTCATCTTCTTTGGAAATATGAGCATGGTGTCTCTTTTTTGGATGGGAAAATATCTTTCCAAGTGTTCCTTTTCATCACAAGTATAACATCGAACATTCGAAAGATCTCTTTTTCTCTTCTTCGGTATCTTGTCTTTCTTCTCGATGTGATGAAAGTTCTCCTTCTTCTCCTTATTCTTGAAGTTCTTCCTGGTGTAGACTGCAAGATCTTGATCATTAGTTTCTCCCATTTTTTCTTCTCTTGTCACAAGTCTAGATTCTTCTTGTGCACATTCTTCTCGAAGTCTGTTGAAAGAGATGAACTTCCTTCTTGCATAAATCCCTTGAATGAACGGGTCCCATGATCTAGGGAGACCATTCAGGGTAGTCATTACAATTGCTCCTTCTTCTACATTTTCTTCAACTTCTTCAAATTTTTCTTTGAGTTGAGCAAACCTTGTGAAGTAAGAATGTATAGTCTCAAAGTTCTGTATATTCACATTCTTCAACTGGTTCCTCAAAGTCATCTTTTGATTGATGTTCTTTCCTTCAAACATCTTTGTCAAAGAATCATATATTTCCTTCAGTTTCTTGAATGTAGACACATGGGGGATGAGGTGATCCTTGATAGAATATACAATTATTCTCTTATCCTTAGCTATGCTTCTCTTATGAGCAGCCTTTTCCTCATCTCCCTCTTGTTCTGGAACATCTCCAGACGTAAACTAATCTAAGTCATTTTATTCAAGGATCAGGGAGATCGTGTACTTACATGCCCAAAATTTATCAACCCCTTCAATCTTGTCCTCAAGTTGAGTATGGTGAGTCATCTTTTCAAAATGAGCACCTCAAATGGAAATAGTAAAGATTTTGATCTTACCGATTTGAGGTTTCCAACTAGGTTTTGTAGAAGGATGACCTAGGGTTTGTTAGAGAAACCCTAGTTTTCCAAACTTGGAGTTTGGGAATTATGTTTGGACAAAAATATGCACCTCCTTGAGGCGATCTTCTCAGCTAGGTAACTTTCTGAAAACTGAGGTGGGAATCCTTTGATACTTGATGCCCTAGTTCCTCTTGGCACTAGTGATAGGGTCAAAAATGAAACTTATCTGATTCATAAATTATCTCCACCAAAAGATGCTCCCTACTGAGATGAGTTATCCTAGCCCTCTTTGATTTATTATATGTGGAGATAACACTTTAAACTAGGAATCCCTAGTTCCCGCAGTTGCACAATGCCTTCTTTCAGAGAGGCTCTGATACCATGTTAGTTTGTTCTTAAGATCTAATTATATTATCTAGGATATTTATCTAAAAGAATAACAAGTACAACAATATGCATAAGATATAAAAGATACATGATACATAAATATTTTCACCGGGGAAACCGTAAAGGAGAAAACCATCCCAATACTATCCTTTACTCCTCCTTCGTATTCATGGTATTAAATAAAGAAGGATATTGATGAACAAGTCCTTCTATGTGATCTCAATGTGTTTTCTATCAAATACCAATTTAAATCCACCCCATTTTTTTAAGATATCTTAGGTATGCCTCATGGTGCCAATCTATTCACTAAATTGATTCTTTGATTGGGACATCACAAAATCTATATGAAGTAGGTGGATATTCCTAATATGTCTTTGCACACACATGAAGGATATTATAAGTTTTAGTGGTACCTTTTTTTCTTTTGAAATGCTTAATCAACCATTCAGAGTCTCATGAATAACCTTTTATTGTTCTTATTGCTCAATTTATGATTATAAGATTTGATGATATTTTAATTATAGAAAAACATGTGAAGCACATGTATACTTGAAACATTTCAAATGTGATTTTGCCACTTTTGAAGTGGAATACATGGGATGCATAGTTAGTAAGGATAATGTGAGAGTGGATCTCAAGAAATCAAGGCTATGCAAGATTGTCCATGTCACAATACTTTGAAAAGTTACATGGTTTAGTAGGGATCACGGGATACTATAAGATTCTTGTGAAGAATTATGGGTTAATTACATCCCCACTAACCACCTTGCTAAAAAAATGATTTTTATGGAACAATATTGAAAATCATACCTTTTCAATTTTAAAGGAAGCAAAGTGTACTAAACCCATATTATTAGTGCTTACTTTAATAAGAATTTTTCTTAGAGTGAAACACATTAGGTAGTGGTATGGACACAATGATAATGGTAGAGTGATTCCCAAGTGTATTCACCAGTAAAAAAATTATATGATAAATATTTCAAAGAGTCTATCTTGAAGAAAGAGATGATGGATATCTTTCATGCAGTTGTTACTTGGAATATGCATCTCATTACAAGGCACTTCCAGATCAAGAAAAACTATCAAAGTTTGAATTATTTTTTGGAATAGAGGTTGTCATCCATAGAGTAGCACAACTAGGTCACTAAGATGTTGGGTATGATTATGAGATCATATACAATAAGGGAAACAAGAATGTAGCGGTTGATGCTTTATCCTAGAAATATGAGGATGAATGATCTCTCTTTTCTTGACCCTTACCTAAACTAAATTAGATTGTGGATGATCAATGATAATGGTTGGTAAATGACATAATAATGCAACTCATATAAATACTTCATGAGGACCTTGATGCCCCCAAGAGGTATACTTTTAAGGAATACACTTTATAGTATAAAGGGTTGTTTTTTTGTATAGAATTCTACTTTATAAAAATGGCTATTAGAGGAGTTGTAATCCCTTGTAGTGGGTTTACTGTAGCTTTCAAAAAACCTATGAAGCACTTTTTGTTGGGAAATTCTTATCATTGTAATTGAATGTGATGCTTTTCAAATGAGAAATGAAGAAATAGTGAAGACTCTCAAGTCATTGCAACCACTACTAATCCCAATGACTATCTAGACTACCATTCCCATGGATTTAATAGTGATCCTCTTGAAATCCAACAATAAATCGATGATCATGGTTGTAGCTAAACACCATAACAAATAATATTATGCCTTACAATGCGTATTTAATCCCTCCAAGTGGCTCAAGTATTCATGGATCGTAATTTTAAGTTAATTTAATATGCCCACTGTTAATTTTTCTTAATTACTTAGATGATATTCTAAAATTCACAATCGTAGGATCACTGAAAGAACAACAAGAAAAGAAACACAATGAACACATAGATTTTCCTCAGAGAAACCACAAGGGAGAAAACCCTACAAAACTTCATCAATATAGAACTCATCCAAGACAGTGTAAAACCCCAATACAACTCCTCCTCTCTCCAATGCACTTATTCTTCTCTCTCTAGCAAAATTACTTTAGTGAAGTGTGTACAAATGAAGGAGGTTCCTCGCCTATTTGTATTCATAAGGTGAGTGACTCAATTGATAGGTCTAACCTGCCTAGGAATACTCAAAATACTGTTTATAAAATACTTGTGTGGGTACTATTGCCCCGACTTACAACGGAGGTTCTACCTCATGAATTTTACATGACTATTTACATCAAGGACATCTCCAAATTGAGGAATAACAATAATACAAATAGAATAAATTTTGAAGTTACATTATTTTAACACCCACTTCTATTGTATCAGATCAATATAGTCTTGAGGAGAATATGAACCATTAGATCACTTTATGTCTAGAATATATCATGGCCATCAAATTAAATACCTATAAATGTATACTAAAAATCGTACTAAATAAACACATTTTACCTAAATATACATTAAACCAAGTTGATCCTAACTAACTCTTATGTGTGTAAATTTCCTATCATCAAAGAATTATCAAATAGCCTTATTACATTTCAATAAAAAATCACAAAAATAATGAATACAAATGGAACAAAATCCCTTACAAATAATTTTGTTACCATAAGATGGAATTATGAATGTAAACATAAGTTTTAATGGTTGGAAATTGAAGACATATTAAATAACTTTGAAGGGTATTTCTATCTACTTTAAATATTTTACACGTGTGTGATAACAAACAGCGTTTCCTTGTGGATCTATCTACAATTGATTATGACAGTACATGATGAGCCACATTAAGATCTTGTGTACAAGAAGTTTTTAAAATCAAATTAAAATAAAATAAATAGTGTGTTTAGGAAACTTACCTTCAAATTCTTCTAAGGATCTTTCATCCACATGAATTTATCCAGGATTTATTCTTTGTGCACTTGATAGTCAAGGCAAGGGAGATGGACAAGAAGTATGAGTCTCATCACCGGTTTGTTGTGGCACTTCATTCAGATGTTTCTCTTGAACGAGAGTGCGTTCTACTTTTGTGTGGTCTTCTTGGGTAGGTTTCTAGATAACAACTCGATCAACATTCAACTCTACATACTCAACATCAATCACGATTTGATTGTGTTGAGCCACGTCATCATTTCTTGTTAATGGATTATTCGTTGGAGGTTCACTTGATGTTGGATTTTGAGTGTGATCCATTTCTTCCATCTCCTTCACTTCTCATGATGAACTAGAGGTCATTGTGTCATGCACTCCTATAGTATCTGAGGAAATAACAAGTTGATGTTTATGTTTTTCCATGGACAACCTAGCTTTTTTTCTTATCTCATAGGCCTTTTCAGGAGGTATCTCTTTCCTTCTAGAATTTCTTTTATTATTATGTCTATTTCCCATCTTCAATATGTTCTTTAACAAAACAATTTTATCATCCCTACAAAATTAATAACAAATAAGGTATTATTTTTCAATCATGACATGAGGAAAACAAACTTTTTACATGAAAATTTTCAATCTTTTGTAATTTTACCACAAAAAATATACAAGGGACACAAAATTTTGATATTGAATGGTAATACAAAAATATGAATTCTAAATAAATTCAAGAAAATAAACCACTAGATGTTATATTTAATGAAAATATAACAAATCAAATAACACATCACAACTAAACCACATTCTTGTGAAGTCATGAGGTGAATTTTGGAAGAAGCTATGATGATTGTGGTTGAAGCATAAGATATGAATCAATACACACATGTGGCCTAAAGGATCATACAAGCATATTTTGAAGCATAAGATATGAATCTATTTGATATATTTGGAAACATGATCTAATGTAGCGAGGTTTTATCATATAATAGAACAAAATATTAACCAGATTTAGGGTCTGAAAATGGCACACAACTTGGGGTATGTGATCATATTTAAAACTATTGGGAACTACCTAATTAACAACAACATCACAATAATATAAGGTCTCTAGGACCTTAGTTCATGTTTTCACAACATCTTGAAACAACAACAATAAGCCTAAATTTGGTAGCTTGGCACATGGTACATGGTTTTTGGACAATTGTTTGGGTTGGTAGATTGAGAAAATGAAGAGTCTCAAATTTTTCCTCCAAGATGATCAAGAGGGCCTCATGGTAAATGTTTTTGTTTTCATTATCTATCTAAGGAGTCCATAGATACATGGAGGGACCTTAACATTTTTGAAATACAAGGAGTTTGGTGATGTGAGATTGAGAATCATTTGTGAGAGTCAAATACAATTTAGTATTTGTATTGGTTAATCAAGGATACATAAGAACATATAAGAAGATGTCCAATATTGATTTGATCTCATGAGATTTGTCAATGGTATGGATCCCCATTATCAACATGTCATCAAGGTGAGATAGTGAGCCTCCCTAGGAGGATAATTTTATGCTTTTCAATAGATTGTGCTCTTTGGCATTGCTTCTAGTTCTATGTAGGCCTTCCTCCAAAGTATGGACAAGAAGGGAAATGTGGGTTCACCTTGAAAATATCCTTTGAAGGAGGTTATGGGGGAATAAGAGACTCCATTTATTATAAAGTAAGAGAACAAGGAGGATACCATATGTTAAAACTATTTTATCTATTCAACTTGAAAGCTAAAGGATGTTAGTGTTCTTTTCATGTCGGTTAAAATTTAGGGGGTTAAAGGATTTCAATATGTCTATATTTATCATGGGGGGTTCACTCAATTAACTTTATACATATCACGACCATTCACGAACTATTAAAGAATATCCCTAATTTCACTAAATATTGGAAAATTCCTCCTAAAATTGTAGTGTTGACCCCCACTCCCAATACACCTTTTCAATTAAGAAAACCCCTAGTTTCATCATATATTGCAGGTATCAATTTTTATCAACCCATTTTTAATACCCCCTTTATATCATATTATCAATTTTTAACGAACAATAGACCTAAGACATCTTAGTATAAGCAAACAATATGTTAAATAAAATAATAGTATAATGTTAATAATGATCCCATCAGATTGTAAGGGTGACTAATCAATTTGTAGCATTGGATAGTGGAAGACCCAGTAAAATAGAAATGGGGAAGGAAAAATTCGTAAAATCCAACTCAGTCAAGAGATCAATGTAACAAAGAATGTGAAATATCGATAGTCCAATAGTTAGTGCAATGCTTAGAAAATATGAGAATTGCAGATGTTTCACACCATAACATGTCAATCTACCAATTTTATATCATGTAAAACAAGTATAGCCATAGATATATCATGTTTTCTACAAGCTTAATAAATTAAACTCCGTAAAAATGCAAAATTGAAACCCTTTATTGGATGGACTTCCCTACATTCCATTGTATTTTATTTATTGAGACAAGATGTCAGCAAACACTTGATTTTTGCTAAGAATAAACTACAACAAATAAATATTATGGATTCATCGGGAAAATATATTAAGAAAATTTTGAACATGTTTAAAAAACTTGAAACAATTCATTAACAAAAAACTAAGTCTTGATGAAATATTTCTTATCCGTTGTGCTAACTTTCCTCTACATTAATTGACCATCTTGTATAAAATTACTTTCTACATTTAACTTTACTTAACATTTCATAAAACTTTATTTGATATGAATATTAAATAATTTAAAAACAATATTATAAAACAAATATAAAAAAAACTATTTCGCATGCACGCACATACTCTCTCTCTTTCTCTGTGTGTGTGTGTGTGTCTGTGTATGTGTGTATAATAATATAATATTTATAAAAAAATCAGTAATAGAGGTTCCAGTCGACACCTATAATCCATGCTAGGGGAGCATGGCTATTAGCATTCTAAGCCAAAAGATTTTGTAGTTCCTTCTTGTTCTCTAGGAATAGGTCACTGACAAGATTCGATGAGGAATATGATAAGGCACAAATGTGTGTGACATATAGGAGGAACTGGTGGGAAGATATGTTTTTTTGAGAGGCCTCCGAATATATTAATATTAAGTTATATATGTGAATATTTCACATGATTTACATTTATTCCTCATCCCACCCAAATAAAATAACCCCCAATATTTATATTACTATGTCAAATTAAAAAAACCCCTTGAATCCTTAATATGAGGCAATATATTTTTCAGGTTTTTAGGAGTATTCAAACCTCCAGTATTAATGGATGTGATATGAAATTGCCTCACTAGTAAACCCCCAGTGATATTTATCAACATACCCATTCTTTTGGTATTTTTGAGGGAGTGGATCACCTACTGAGAAACTATGATACATTTGATAAATTGTTTGCCAACAACGAATCCTTAACCACTCCCCACACCTTTATACCAATGATATGCCAATTCATGGAAGAATTATGAAGTTAAGTACTAACAATCAACATATTTCCTAGAATCCATATGTTTGACGACATTTTTCACTTCCTTGTTGTTCCTAAGAAGTGATTTGAATGATGACAGGATTACTATTTTTGGAAATGAGCTTGGTGATAGTTTTATAGATGTCATTATGGAAGGGTGAGGGAAAAATCATGTTTCATTATAGCATCATGTTTTGGATGAGGGAAACCCCCCCCTAAAGATTAAGAATTGGATCCTTTTGCTGCTTATGTGAGTTGATATAGTGAGATCATGAGGAATTAAGAAAAT
This sequence comes from Pseudotsuga menziesii, assembly GCA_001517045.1. Taxonomy (NCBI): domain Eukaryota; kingdom Viridiplantae; phylum Streptophyta; class Pinopsida; order Pinales; family Pinaceae; genus Pseudotsuga; species Pseudotsuga menziesii. The sequence continues at coordinate 90,647 of LPNX010751758.1, read as the reverse complement.
ATTTGTGTAACCGATGGATTTATATCATTATGCAAGTTTATTGGTGATGACGCAAGTAAGTTTTCTTGGTTATCTTTATGAAAGGTTGAAAGCATTGTTTGGTGAATGTTGTTTTTTTTTTCTTGGTAAGATGATTTTTGTTCTCATGATGAAGATTAAGAAGACTAAAATACAGTTCATACAATTCATGAGGAAAAACTATAATTCATACAATTCAAACAATCCAAACTAAGTGAATGAAGACTAAAATACATTTCATGAGGAAAAAATGTCACCATACCTCTCAGATAGCTCCTTGCTTGGAATGTAGAAATATGTTTTGATGTGTCCACTAGATGTAAGAAGAGAGTCAAGTGTGTCCAAGTGGCATGTGAATTCACTCCAAATAACTTAATAGAGTCGAACAGGTGTGTGTATTCAGTCCAGATGGGCACATAAAATCCAAGAGGTGTGTGAATTCAATCCAAATTGTAGAATATTGTTGAGTTGTTAGTGTTGCAAATACAGATTGCATGAATTCAAGGAAAAAATGTGGGAGAAGATCTTGGGGAATTTACAAATTGTCATATTCAGTAGGGGTGTGCACCTTCTAGTGGAACGTACACATTACTAACGCATGTGTGCCTCTATTAAATATTACTTTGTTTTGTGGGTAACGTTTAGCACATTTAATACTAAATGAATACCTATTTATCCATTGGTTCCTAAATTTCACCCCCATAAATTCCTTTAATCCCTTAATTAAACCATAATCCACTAGTGCCTAGGTTCTTATGTGATTAGGGGTTTGGGAATTTAGGGATTAATATGAATTAGGGGGTTTAGGTGTTTGGGGTTAACTAGGAATTAGGGGTTATGGATTAAGGGATTAGAGGTGAAGGAACTTGAGGCATATACCTAGTGCATGGTATTTACCTATACCCATTATCCCCACACATAAGCCAATGATACCCTTGGGAGGTCTTGTGTCTTGGTTTGAGGTGTCATGGATGGCCCTGGATGTCAAGAAGCTTCCTTTAGTGGCTATGTCTTGGGTTTCCTCCCTTGAATATTTCGAGGCCTTGATACCATACTTAATTCTAAAAAATTCATAAAGGAACTTCCATCCTTTTGCATAGGTCAAGTATGTCCTTGGTAAGTCATGTGTGATGTTGTATCATTCATGGTCCTAGACACCCCCTAGTGGCATGATTGAAAAACTCCTAGTTGTGTCATTGAAAGCCTCCTAGTGGAACCAATATCTATGGTGGTTCAAGGAATAATTCTAGGAGCTTGGTCCTTGATCCATATAGTGGTATTTGTAAGAGACTAATGCCCAAGATTCCTTCACAAACCATGGCTAAAATCTTCACACCCATACCTAGTTCTCAAAAACTAATAATGGTACCCATATACACCTTTAAATTCCAAGGATACACTCAAGAGATGATGTGTGGTTGTTTGATATGACATTCTTATACCTAGATTCCTAGAAGCTTCTTTTAGGGCTTAAGGCCTAGGTTTCTACCCCCTTCTATGTCTATGTTTCCATGACCCCATCCTAGTACTAAAAACTTTATAATGGAGCCCATATCCCCTCTCAGAGGCTATAGATCCCATAAAAAGGTGTTGTTTGGTGCTTTAAGGTCTTTTCCATGTCCCTTGAGCCCTAGAAGCCACCTTTAGTGCATAAGGACAAAATTTCATCGACTAGCCATGGTCAAGGAAACATAACCTATACCAAGTGCTCAGAACCTCTATATGGTGCCCATATCCCAAGTTAGAGGTAGATGATACTCTCAAGGAACCATTGGTGGTGGTCTAAGGTATTATTCTTTGAGTTGGATGAATAAAATCTTATTTTAAGTCACAAGGGGTTGATTTCCTCCCTTAATAATGTCCATTGTGCCATGAACCATCCTTGGTGCTAAAAACCTTCTAATGGTTCCCGTATTTCCAATAAAAGACAAAGATTCCATAAATAAGTCATGTGTGGTGGTTTTGAGGCCTTGTTGATGGATTTTGAGCCCTAGGAGCTACTTTTTGGTCCCAATTCTTGAGTTTAATTTCTTAACCTTCTAACTTTAGTATACAATGCCTAGAATTTCTTATCCATTCCCAACCACAGGGAGTGATAGTCTTCCATTTGTGGATGTCTATGTATGCCCAAATTTTTAGAGAATAATTTAAGCATCAATGGTTCACCATATCAGCCTTCCAATACCTTTAACCTTGATTTGAAAAGAATGTCAACATCATGGATAACACATGAATTTGCATCATTGCGACTATCATGCCTGGAATCCAAATTTTAAACATCGTGCTCTCATGAGGCTTCCATTTTGACGCCTGTAAATACTTATACAACCTTGTTATCGCTTTGAAATATTGATGCATCCGAATATGATGATCAACAATTATGTCACATCCTTTTCCAAACTCATTGATCACTCCCATCATTTTAAGAGAATCCTTATATTCATGCATAGTTTTTCCATAGAACACCTTATCGATAAAGGGAATGTCATTTTCTCATAGAGGTGAAGATATCCAAATGCAATCAAACATGAAAGTTCTAGTTGGACATCTGTATCCTCTGATGTTTTCATACATTAGCTATTATGATATGCTATGCATAAAAGCATCCAACAACTTCTAGTTTTTTTCAAATATTGGATCCACTATAGCAAAAGAAATGCATTCTCCTTTGTCAAAGAATGGGAAACAAAAAGAAGATTAGTGTTTGGAGGAAATGGATCTGGAATATCTACTACGTCAAGGTGTGTTTGAAAGAATAAAATCAAATCATTAACTAAATACATCAAACCTTCTGCACAAGGTGGTAAGGATGGACTATGTGTACTCCATGGGAAAAAAGATGACTACGGTCGCTTTATTGACCTTGTCTTCATGCTTTCTCCAGAATGCATTTCGAATCCAAGAGTATTGTCTGAACCTCTATCAGTTTACATAAATTTTTATCCCCAAATATGACATCACATAAAAGCACTTCCTAATATTGCAATTGGGTTCGAATGGCATCTCTAAATTGCGCTAGTTGTGGATACCAAAGAGTGTCAAGGGGAAGGCATCTAAAGACATAAGTTTTCGATAATAGGCGCATTACAAATTATTAGAGTATGGAATTATGAACAAAAAACTAATGGAACACAATGAAGGATTCCTTGGTTCAACTTTCTATTGAAAATGATACTTTCTCTTGAAAAAACTAGTTAAAAATATGTCTGTATTATAAATGCAATTCTAGTTACCATTTCAGTGGGAAGAAAAGCATAGATTCCTTCAGTTGTCAAAGTTTTTCCCTATAAGTTGTTCTACCAATGGAAAATTTAATATAATATCCCATTTTCTAACATATTTCCTCCTCTCAACCCTACAGTCGTCTTCCACAGGAAACCACTGCCTCCACATGTAATAACAACATTGTTTTGTCGAAAAATTATCATTATCAGTTTCTCATAAAACAAATATTGTTTAAATCCTATTAAGATCCATGTGTTCCATCTCACGAACTGAGAGGTTATTTATCTTAGACATAAACAAAAAAACTTTAGGATGAATACTAGGGGGTTGTTGTTTTACAACTTCAACCTTCTTAGGACGTAGGGCTATAACTATAACAATATTAGGAGAATGGAATCTATAAATTTATTTGATGTGTTGTTCATGGCCTATGTTCTATTCATTCGGGAATAATATATCCAATCTTAATAGTTGGGGGAGGTATTTCATTGAATTGTATCCTATATCCATTTTTGTAAATGCAAGGCTAACTTGTGACTAATAAAACACTCTTAAATCGAATACTTGCATTGAAAACAATAATTTTCCATTCAAAACAAGACAGAAAGAAAGAGGGTTATATATTTTCACTAATATATAATTTAGAAAAAAGGTCGATGTCTATATGATTTCAAGAATATAGAATCTGATACACTCATATTTTATACATTTGTCTCCAATATAGCCACCTTCCTTGCTATTATCTTTGTTGGATTGCCCCACACTACATATAGAATTAATATTATGTTTATGAAATCTCTTCTCATTGTTAAAAAATAACAAGGTAGTAAGAGAGCCTATGCCAACTACATCTAGTTGTAATGATGAACTCCAACGAAGGTTCTACATCTCAGGAATAATCATTTTCCTCTACATGGAGCCCAAATCCCATCTCGGAGGCCATAGATCCCACCAAAGGCTTGAACATGCATACTTGGTATTGAAAACTCCTATTGGGACCAATATACCCACTCCAAGTCCATGGATACCTTGGAAAGGTCCTCTTTGGTGGTTCAATATGTCGTTCATGGATATAAATGCTTTGATGCTTCCTTCAATATCTAAGGCCCAATTTTTCTCCCTTGATCATGTTTAGAACCCCAATACCATGCATACCTAGTGCTCAAAATTGTTGAATGCTCCCTATATCCTTGTTTGAAGGCCATAAATCCCCTCAAGAAGTCATATATGGTGGTTCAAGGCATCATTCTAGGATATTGAGCCATATAGTGGTTTTTATAAGAGCCTACTGCTTGAGATTCCTTTAGCAACCATGGTTAACACCATCACACACATACCTAGTGCTCAAAAACTGATAATGCTACCCATATCCATGCTCAAAGTTCAAGGATACACTCAAGAGATTATGTGTGGTGGTTCGAGGTGAAATTCTTAGACATAGATTCCTAAAATCTTGTTTTAGGGCCTAAGGACTAGGTCTCTACCCCCTTCCATGTATATGTTGCCATGGCCCAATCTTAGTACTAAAAACCTTCTAATGAAGCCCATATCCCATTTTAGTGGAAATAGGTCCCATACAAAGGTCTTATTTGATGCTTTAAGGCCTTTCCACATCGCTTGATCCCTAGAAGCCACCTTTAGCACATAAAGACCAAGTTTCATCCACTAGCCATGGTCAAGGCACTGTAATCATAATTGTAATGGTAAAATCTGTAACATGTAGCTTTTAACATAATTATCTATCAAAATTATTTTAATAAATATTTTTATTAAAAACTTAATGTGATTGAAATATATATACATATTGATAACATACAACTTTTAACATAATTATCTAACAAAATTATTTTAATAAATATTTGAACCTAATGTAATTGAAATATACTTTTCTTAAAAATAAAAATCATAATTATAATGGTAAAATGTGTAACATGTAGCTTTTAATATAATTATCTAACAAAATTCTTTAATAAATATTTTTATTAAAAGAAAACCTAATGTTATTGAAATATACTTGTTTTTTAATATAAATTATAATTATAATGGTAAAATGTGTAACGAGTAGATTTTGACATAATTATCTAAGAAGATGAATTTATTTCAATTTTTATGCTTCTTCGAGTGGGTGATTGAGAGAGATAGGGTTTATTGAATCGACTGAATGTGTTCCATCATCATCATTTCCATGACTCCTCTCAAACGTCAATTCAATAAACCCACTACAATGGATCGGAAGATTAACTCGCTTAAAAATATTTTTATTAAAACCTAGTGTTATTGAAATATACTTTTCTTATAATTTTTTACATTTAAAAGATACGTAAAAGGGCATGAAGTCATGCTATCATAGTTTTGATTCTTGAATAACTTAGCTTGCATATAAAGACAACATTGCATTGTATATGTTGATAATTTGTTTTACTATTTTTTTATCTTTTAAGAAGAAAAAATTATTTCTTGCTATTTATATGAATCAAGGAAATAATTGCATCATGTGATTATAACAATAATTATACCATATTTAGATTTAGATTTGATCTATAGAACATCCCAAATGGTCCCAAACCAAAAACAGAGAGTATACTGGGTTGGATGAACAAAGAATACCAGCATCTCAGGAGCTACAAAATAAGACAAAGACTTCCATAATCTGGTCACCTGCATTGCAATAGTGAGCATAAGTAGAGCCTAGGCTGCTTATCCAAGGAGGCACCACACAGATAGACTAATCGTAAATAGTTCAATCAGAAAGAAACATTGAGATAGAGCCACATGCCATCTAATCAAGGAGACCAAGCTCCATAAAAAATTCTAAAAGAGTTGCAAATTTGTTTCTTCAATGATCTTATCATCATAAAATTATGTGAAAATCAAGAGGCCAGGGGCCAATGAGAGTTCCTCCTTTGATAAACAATCATCCCTCACGTTATGATCCCTATAAATGTGCCTTACAACCAGGAAGAGGAAGGTGTCTTTCAACTTGGTAATATTGTTACACCAAGAATCTAGATTCAGAGCAGAAAGAGTTGACTTGTTGTTTACCCAATTTATTACCACAGCAGAGTCTCCAAAGATGTGGAGAGAAGGAATTCCAATGGATTCCGCAAAATCGAGCAAATCACATAGAGCAAGTAGCTCCACCCTCGTGTTGGTGTTGTGACCACAGGTTAGCGTTAAATAGTAAAAATGGTGCGGACTTATAGCTAGATGAATACCTGCACCCCTAATAGTGTTTGCAACAGCCCCATCAAAGAAGCCAAAGGGATACCTTAGGACAGGTGTCGACCCCACCACTCTGATATTCATGGGTTTGAGTGATGTTGGATATTCATTCATCAAACATAGCACATGGTGACAGGTCAAAGAAGTACCAGCATCCCTATTATCAAATATAGCCCTGTTTCTGGTTTCCAAATACACCATAATATAAATAAAGGGAGATGAGAGTTTACCGAATTCTGAGAGAACCAATTTTCTAGATTCGCCAAGAGAGAACTGTTGGACCAAGAAATCATCAAGTCGAATCTTTTGCTCATATAGTTAAAGATGTGAAAGGTATATGGACATACCGTGAAAATGTGCTTAACTGATTCCTCTTCCCCTTTGCGTAAGTTGCAACAGTTGGGATCAAACCAACCTTTTTTAACCATGTTGTCCTGGGTTGAGATTCAATTCTCAACATCTAGCCACAAGAAGCATTTGATTTTGAGCGGTATATTACAGGCCCATATCTTTGACATAGCAGAATTCCTTTCAGAGATAACATAAGAAGAGACAATCAAATCATATGCGAGACTGGAAGAAAAAACACCATTTTTAGGATTGTGGGTCCACATGAGCTTATCCATATGATCCGATAATTTTATGCCTCCTAGAGTGAGGCCTTTAATGTGGCAATCTCATTCCGTCTTCCATCTACCTCCAAGATCTAAATCATTAATAGAAATTCAGTAAGACTAGCTTGTAGTCCCTACACCCAAGTTTTGGATATCCTGAAGAGTCATTAATCCATAATCAGATAAGTAATCCCTGAGATCATCTGAAAGGATAAAATGAGAGTCCATCCCAATGATTGGGTCGATGCCCAATTTTATGGACAGTTCATCACCAACTTTCCAACTAAGCGTCCCAGTGATCCATGAAAGAACTCTTAGGAAACCATTCCAGAAAAAAGATGTGCCTTTGACAGTGAAATATTTCTTTTGTAGCCATACATCCACAAATAGGTTCTTGAGATATTTAGTTCTTATGAGTTGGTTCCAGAGACCCAAGCTAGTGAGAGCCATCGAGAGGATTTTCATCCTAAGAGAGGTACAAAACCAATCCATCTACTTTATATTCAATCCCCCATACTCCAATGGTTTGGAGAGGGCCTGCTAGCTCGATAGATGTGGACGATGAGAATCCTAAGTACTCCCCCATAGAAAGGAAAAAATGAACTTCCTAACCTTGTTTAGTATAGATTTTGGCACATGAGCCAATGCAAACTAGTACACTGGAAAATTGGTTAAGACAGCTCTTATTAGGATGAACCTTCCTCCCAGGGAGAGGAGACTGTAGGTCCAATGGCTTATTCTCTTTTCAAATCTTTTTAAGATCCAACGCCAGTCCTTAATGCAATATCCTAGAGGTTTTAAGAAGTAACCCAGATATCCGAAACCCATCATGATAGGATCCATTTTAATATAGCATAAAACCAGAGATGCCATTCAAAATATCTTCCTCTACTTCATTGAATGAAAAAGAGGAATTTTCCACACTTATACACATGCCAGAGGCTGAACAAAATACAACTAGTATCTCATCAAAATCCTTCCATTCCTCCAATATTCCCACTCCCAATAGCACAACATCATCAACGAATAAGAGGTGTGTCAAAGAAAGACTCAAGGATATCTTGATGCCCTTAATAAGTAAGCTGAGCCCTTCAATAATCAGGAAAGGGGGAAACCCTGTCTCATACCCCTGGAAGTAGTGAAAAAACTAGAAGGAGTACCATTGACTAGTACAACAAATTTTGAGGATGTAATGCATCCCATGATCCAGTTAACTCCCAAAAGAGGAATTCCAATTTGTAAGAGGATGAGCCTTAGGAAAGTCCAGTTGACCCTATCGAAGGGTTTGACTAGATCAAGCTTTAGGACTAGTGATTTCCTTTTTTTGGATTTAATTGCATGTAAAGCTTCATGGGTGATGGCCACATGTTTCAGGATTTTTCTGTCCTTAAGAAACCCAAACTACTCAGGAGAAATGGAATGATCAAGGAAAGGATTTAGCTTATTGGCTACAATCTTGGAGATCAGTTTATATAGTAAGTTACAGAGAGAGATAGGGAGATAATTTGCAAATGTTTGAAGCCTTTCACACTTAGGGATAAGGGTTAGGAAAGTGGAGTTGAGACCAGGGAAAACTCTTCCCTCCCTCCTCGAAAATTCCACCAATTTAAGTAATTCTTCCCCACAAGATAAAAAAACTAGAGGCAGAATTCGATTGGCCATCCATCGAAACCTGGAATTTTGTCCCTTTTGAAGGCTTTTAAAGCACTCTCAACTTCAGCAAGAGTCACTTCAGATGTGAACATAGAATCCTCTTCATCTAAAATCATAGAAGGGAATATTTTCATAATCTTCAGCCAATCATAGATGCTAGTCCTACCATCATCCTTGAAAAAATTTGAAAAATGATTAACACCCAAGTCTTTAAGCTGATCAATCTCCTCCATCATCACCTCACCCTCATTCTTGAGGGCCCAAATAGAGTTAAAATTTCTGCGTGCAGATGCATGGCTGTGAAATTTTTTTGTGTTAGCATCTCCCATTTCAATCCACCTAAACCTGCTCTCCAGTTGCCAAGTTAATCTTTCATGTGCTAGATGTTTTACTTTGCGAATTTTCAGCAAAATCAAACATCTTAAATATTTCTCATTGAAGATACCCGAGGGGAAAGAATCTAATAGGGCTTGAATTCCTGAATCAATATCATACAATTCTTCCTTCATAACCATCTTTTTCTTTTTTTCCCAAAGGTTAACCTCCACCTTCACCCCCTTGAGCTTTGATACCAAACTAGATATATCATTATCCCCTAAAGGGGATCCATCAGTAGTCCAATAGTCCTTGACTAAATTTGAAAAACCCTCTTCCAACAACCAAGCTCTGTTAAATTTGAAAGGGTAAATACTTACACAGAACTTTGTATTCCATTCCAAACATACACGATAATGGTCTAAAACCTCGGATGGATGGGCCCAAACTCTATGCTTTTGAAGATGAGGTAAGAGAGAGGATGAGGCAAAAAATATGCCCAACCTTTTACTTATGCCTATTGAATTATTGTAACTTCGAAATGTATTCACTTATTGTACCCTGATGTTCCTATCGGAAGAATCATTAATGTTGTACTAGGTCAGTAAAGAGTCATGAGGAAAACCCCTCCATTGTAAGTCGGGTCATTAGCACCCTCCGGAACATAATAATGAATTGTTTTGAGTCCTCCTAGAGAAGACGGCCCGGTCAAGTTTAGTGGGGCCGACTTGGTTGAGTTAAATGTCAAGTGAATGGAAGAATATAAATAGGAGAGAGGCACTCCTCATTTGAACACACAGACACATACTTGTGTAGCGCATGAGAGAGAGAGAGAGTCTTATTTGCAAGGAGGAGAAGGACAATTCTAAAGTGCTATCTTTTATCTTTTGATCATCTATATTGAGGAAGCTTTTCTTGTTGGGTTTTCTTGTGATACTGTGATACTGTTGATCTGTGTTGATCTTGTGATACTGTTTCTTTCAGTGATCCTGTCTATATGATTTTGTTTTGAAATTGAATTGATTGCTGATAATATAGCTTATCATATGGAATCTTAACATGGTATTAGAGCTAACCTAAGTAGGACAAATTTCACAAGGTGAAAAATCCCTCTCTCTTTCTCCGAAAAGAAATTAGGGTTTCGAAAAAAATTTGATTTTTGAAGATCTAATTGCATGGAAAGTTGCGCCCTCCTAGAGCGCATCTACTGAGCCTAAGATCGATATTTTTGAGTGGGTAGATCTCTTGAAAATTCAAACCCTAGTTTGACACTGGACCAAAAAATTGTAGAAATCCAGAGAACCATAAAACTGCACTACATAATCTCACAAGTCAGATTTGAAAGGTGAAGACTTAAGATCTCTAGAAACCAAGCACACCAATCAACTCTCCTTAGTCAAGTGCATCACCTGGTAAGATCAGTTTCTCATTTTCCAGAATTTCATTTTTTTGTAATCTCCTGACAAGATGGCCCCAAACACCAAGATTGAGGACAAACTAGAAGGCATAGAGAATTACAGAGCATGGAAATACAGAATGGGCCTCATTCTTAAGGAGAATTATCTTGAAAAATATATCAAGGATGAAGTTCAGAACCTAAAGAGGTTGAAGCTAAGGAGAAGCACAAGAAGGATCTGATCAGGGCACAAAGGATTATTGTTGACTCTATCAAGGATCACTTGATCCCTCAAGTGTCATCTAGGAAGACTCCAAAAGAAATGTATGATGCACTAGCAAGGATGTATGAAGGTAGAAACATTAAAAGAAAGATGAATCTATGAGCTCAATTGAAGAGCTCCAAGATGAGTCATGGAGAATCCATCCAGGACTATTTCACAATGGTCTCCCAGATCAAGGAAAAAATAGAAGCCATTGGAGACAACCTTGATGAAAATGAGTTGGTTATGACTGCTCTCAATGGTCTCACTAGACCCTAGGAGTCATTCATCCAAATGATGTGTGCCAGAAAGGAAAGCATGAAGTTTGATATTGTATGGGAAGATTGTATTCAAGAGGAGGCTAGAGTGGCCAATAGAGAAGATCTATTGAAGGAAGATGATCAAGCCTTAGCCACCCATACCAAGAGAAGAAGAATTCAACACAAATTCAAGAAGGGAAACCACAAGGAGTCTCAACCTCACAGAAGGTTTCAAATAACAAGAGAAAGTATCCCAAAGAGGAACTACTCAAGCTTTCAATGTTTTCATTGTGATAAGGTAGGACACATTGCCATAAATTGTCCTTTGAAGAGAGAAGAATACAAGAATAGGAACAACAACAAAAGACATCATGCACATCTAGCTGAAGATGAGGATGAAGAAGAAGAAGAAGAAGGAACTCATAGAAAGCAAGCAAGAGAAGACAGAGAGGAGTATGTACTATTCTCTGCACTCCATAGGTATGTAACACCTGGAGAAGACACTTGGCTTATTGATAGTGGTGCTTCAAAGCACATGTCAGGAAAAAATAAAATTCTGTCAAAACTTGAAGAAAAGAACTCTCCTCAGAAAGTATCTCTAGGAGATGATTATCAATATCCAATCAAAGGAATTGGTGAAGCAAGTTACAAGCTTGATTCAGGAAATCCCCTGAAGATGAAGGAATTTTTTTATGTACCAGGTCTAAAGAAGAGTTTACATTCTATCTCAGCTTTACATAAGAAAGGATATAGAGGTGCATTCATATATGGCCATGTACTCATGTGGCCCAAAGGAAAGACAATTGAAGATGCAGTTGTCATCAATGAAGAAGAAGGATACATGTATAAACTCAAGGGACATTTAGAAACAACCCTTGTTCATGAGACCACTGACCCTAGTGAACTGTGGCATAGGAGTATTTCCCCCATAAGTTACAAAGCACTACCTCATGTCAACAAATTAGTGACGAGATTACCAGACTTGAAGATCAACCATGAAGGCATTTGCAAAGGATGTGAAAAAGGAAAGAATATCAAGAATCCATTTTCAAAGAGCGAAACAAAAACTAAAGGTACGTTGGAATTAATTCACTCAGATGTATGTGGTCCAATGTCCTTCACATCCTTGAGCGGTTTTGAATACTGTATTACATTTATTGATAACTATTCAAGAAAGACATGGATATACTTCTTGAAAGCAAACAACGAAGTGTTTGAAAAATTCAAGGAATTCAAAGTCTTGATAGAAAACCTTTCAGACAAAAGGATCAAGACACTCCGATCAGAAAATGGCGGAGAATATACTTCAAATGAATTTTAAGCCTTTTGTAAACATGCTGGAATCAAGAGGGTACTAAATACTCCCTACAATCCTCAACAAAATGATGTTGTGGAAAGAAAGAATAGAACCATCATGGAGGTAGTGAAGACAATGATATATGATCAATATCTTCCAATGCATCTATGGGCAAAAGCAACAAGAACTATTTTCTATGTACATAATAGAATATCTCACAGTTCCCTTGGATTCAAGACTCCAGAAGAGATCTTCACAGGAAATAATCTTGAGATAAGTCACCTCAAGATATTCGGTTGTCTAGTATATGTTCACATACCAAAAGAGAGAATAACCAAGTTGGACCCTTCCAGAAAGAAGGGAATATTTGTTGGATACGGTGAAGTATCCAAGGCATTCAGAATTTACATTCATGGATTCCATCACATGGGAATCAGTAGAGATGTAACATTCGACGAAGAAGCAACTCTCAAGAGATCCATAAAATGTCAACATGGAGAAGTATATGAGGAATATGTACCTCCCAGAAATGTAGAGGCTACATTCCTTCCTGAAGATGAAACGCCTGAAGGTCATGATATGATGGAACCACACGAACCTCGCATGACAAAGATATCATGGAAGAGAAAGCCTGCTTGGGAAAGAGAAATTATACAAGAAGCATAAAGATATGGAGCTCTTGAAGGCTCCACAAGTATAAGAAATAAGCCCAAGCCATTTTCCAACTATGTAGCTTTAATGTGTGATCTTGTAGATCAAGAGCCTACAAACTATGAATAAGCTGTACAGAATAAAGAATGGGTAGAAGCAATGACAGAAGAATACCAGTCAATAATGAAGAATGATGTCTGGGATATAGTTCCCAAACCAGAAGGCAAGAGTGTAGTATCTTCCAAGTGGTGCTACAAGATAAAACATGCAGCTGATGGAAGTATAGAGAAATAAAAGGAAAGATTTGTGGCTAGAGGTTTCTTTCATAAAGAGGGAATTGATTATGAAGAAACATTTGCACCAGTATCATGGTATACTTCGATTAGAGCTATCATGGCACTTGCATCCATGATGAAGTGGGACTTACACTAGATGGATTTAAAGACAACCTTCATGAATGGTGTGATTGAGGAAGAAGTATACATAGAACAACCACAAGGATTTGAAGTTGAAGACAGACGGACTCACATATGTAAGTTGAAGAAGGCCATGTACGAGATGAAGCAAGCTCATAGAGCTTGATATGGAAGGATAGACAGTTTCCTAATGAGCTTGGACTTTACCAAGAGTAAATCCAATCCTAACCTTTACTTCAAGGTTATAGAAGATGAACCTGTCATACTATTACTATATGCGGATGGCCTATTTTTGATAGGGAATGAGAAACATAATAAAGAATGCAAGAAGAATCTCGCTGAAGAATTTGAGATAAAAGACCTTGGGTTAATGCACTATTTTCTAGGTCTGGAAGTGTGGCAAAGTTCAGAAGGAATCTTTCTCAATCAGGGAAAGTATGCAGTACAAATTTTGAAAATATTTGATATGTTGGAATGTAAATCCATGGTCACACCCATGGATACCAACCTGAATTTGTTGGCTGATAAATCATCAAAGTTAGTGGATATGACCAATACAGACATATTATTGGGTCGTTGATGTATCTAAAAAATACCAGACCAGGCATTTGTTTTACTGTGAACACCTTGAGTTAGTATCTAGTTCAACCTAGATGTGTTCACCTAGTAGCTTCAAAACATATGATGAGATATCTGAAAGGAACTATAGAATTTAGTCTATACTATGATGGAAACCATGGCTATAGATTGTATGGCTATACATATGCAGATTGGGTTGGTCGGGTGTCTCAGAAAAAAGAAGCACATCATGTGGATGTTATTGTCTGGGGTCTTCTATGATTTCATGGTTTAGCAGAAAATAGTCCAGTGTTGCTCTTAGCACAGCGGAAGCAGAATATATAGCATCTTGCTCTGCTAGTTGTGAAGCCATATGGCTTCAAAAGCTGATTTCAGGTCTATTTAACCTAGAGTTGGATACCACAGTGATTCTATGTGATAACTAGAGTTGTATAAAGATGATGGAGAACCGAGTGTTCCATGATAAAATGGAGCACATAGAAATCCGGTATTTCTACATTCGAGATATGATACAGAAGGGAGCCATAAAGCTCCAGTATGTGAGTACCGATGAACAAGTTGTTGATGTGTTGACGAAGTCTCTGTCTTGAATAAAGTTCGAATACTTTCAAGACAAGATTGGTGTTGTTCGAAAAGACCTTCCCCGAAAGGGGGAGCAGTGATGTTCCAGTGGAATTGTATCATCCATGGACACCTGTCTTAAAGTGATCCTTAGATTTATATCTCTGAGAAAGAAGTAGGATTGTATCATCCCTAGACACTTGTCCTAAAGTGATCCAGAGACTTTGGTTTTCGAGAATGTGGTAGGATTGCATCATCCTTTGACTTAAGTCCTAAAGTGATAGGGAGTGATTATCCTGTAATAGTATCCGGTAACTTTGGTCTTCAAGAATGTGGTAGGATTGCATCATCCTTAGACTTAAGTCCTAAAGTGATAAGGATTGATTATCCTGTAATTGTATCCAATGACTTCGGTCTTCGAGAATGTGGTAGGATTTCATCATCCTTGGACTTAAGTCCTAAAGTGATAGGGAGTGATTATCTCGTAATAGTATCTGGTGGCTTCGATCCTTGAGAATGTGGTAGGATTGTATCATCCGTGGACTTAAGTCCTAAAGTAATCTGTAGACTTTCGTCTTCGTATTGTGGATTGCAGGTTGTTGATGATGATGATGTTACTGGTCGAAAGATCTAAGTATTTTTTATGATAATGATGATGTTATTGATTGAAAGATCAAGAGTATTGCTACTGATGATGATGATGATGATGTTGCTGATCGAAAGATCATAGTATTGCTGCTGCTGATGATGATGTTACTCAAAGTATTGGTGATGATGATGTTGCTGATTGAGAGTTCAAAGTAATGTTGACGATGATGTTGCTGATTAAATAAGACTAAAATATTGATGGTGATGTTGTTGATCAAATGATCAAAGTGTTGTTGCTGCTGAAATTGGAGATGAAGCCTATATGTCAAAGATGATGAAAAAGCTTCCAATGATTTATAGATGTATCACCCTGATGATGTTGATTATGCTCTCTTTACTTCTCCTACTATTGTTGTTGTTGTAGAATACCTTATCGTTAAGGGGGAGTGTTGAATTATTGTAACTTCAAAGTGTATTCACTTATTGTACCCCGATGTTCCTGTCGAGAGAATCATTAATATTGTACTAGGTCAGTAAAGAGTCATGAGGAAAACCCCTCCATTGTAATTTGGGTCATTAGCACCCTCCAGAATATAATAATGAATTTTTTTGATTCCTCCTAGAGAATTTGGCCCATTCAAGTTTAGTGGGGCCAACTTGGTTGAGTGAAATTTCAAGTGAACAAAAGAATATAAATAGGAGAGAGGTGCTCCTCATTTGAACACACAGACACACACTTGTGTAGCGCATGAGAGAGAGAGAAAGAGAGAGAGTCTTATCTGCAACAAGGAGAAGGACAAGTCTGAAGTCTTATCTTTTATCTTTTGATCATCTATATTGAGGAAGCTTTTCTTGCTGGGTTTTTCCCTTTAGGGTTTTCCCACGGTAAATCTGTGTTGATCTTTTGATACTGTTTCTTTCAGTGATCTTGTTTATATGCTTTTGTTGTGAAATTGAATTGAATGCTTATAATCTAGCTTAGCATATGGAATCTTAACAATTCTAGCCTCCCCAATCGTACCATTTATCCAAGTAGGGTGTGCACAAGATGGAGCCATATCTATCAAGTCGGCATCTTTGATAAGCTATGAGAAGAAAGGAGCCAGGGGGTCCATTTTGGTCGATTTACCCCAAAATTCAGTATCATTAAGTGTGAAATTTAAATCACCAGTAAGAATCAGGTTAGGAATTCCAAAAACACCTCCAACAATCACATTGTTCCAAAAAGGATCTGTTCATATAGGGACCGTAACAGTTGAGGATGAAGAGTTCAGAGTCAGATCCTTGAAATTTAGCCTTGACTAAAATACCAGCATTAGTTTGAAAAGATTTGCAATGAGATGACAGAGAGTTAAGAGACCTCCTGAAAGGCCAAGGGATTCAAGTGCACTGAATTCCCATCCTGTTAAGAGTTTGGAGAAGGAGAGCATGGTAGTGATCACACATAATATCTTGGAGAAGTATCATGTCCGGAGATAAAGAAGAGAAGAGAGATTTGAGGGATATTTGTTTGGAAAATCCCCTGAAACCACGAACATTCAGGGTTACAATATTCATAAAGGACCATCTATGGTGGGTGATGTAGCTCTAAGCACCCTAAGAGAAAAAATAGAAAGAGAAGGATAAGGAGAGGCCTCATTAGAGGAATTTTGGGGTCTAAAATGGGCCTCCTAAGGAAAATAATAAAATAATAGTTAAAATAATAAAATAATGGTTAAAATAATAAAATAATATTAATTAATTTTGGAGGAAGAAAGAAAAAAAACTATTTTTTGTGTTCGTATTTTCGACATATCTCCCTGTGTTTTTACTCAAATTTCGATTGGGAGAGCTCGTTGGATGCGAAATCAAATTCCGCATCCAACGAGCTCTCCCAATTGCAATTTGAGTAAAAACACAATGAGATATGTCGAAAATACAAACAAAAAAAGTAGTTTTTTTTAATGACAAATATGCCAATTCAACCATTATGGTTGACTTATTTTATTGAAATTCTATTGGTTCTTGAATTCCAACTCACAAAAACTTATTTTGGCACAGAGAAAGGAGTGTAATGTGGGGAGTCATTGCTTTCCTGAGGTTCTGAGACCGATTTATTCCTAGACTTTCTGATCATGAAATTCTCAAATCTAATAGAGTCTAAAGGAAGAGTAGACTTAGAGAGAGGAGAATTGGACGAGAAGATAACGAGGGACTTCATCAAATCTGGGTTAGAGAAAGTAGGAGAGTTGTAGGAACTTGCACTAGAGGCAGGCCCACCTGAGTGAGTGAGTGGAGGAAACTTGTCAGTATTGGAAAGAGGAATAACACCTCCCAGCTTATCCTATAAGGATGTGGAGGGAACTAATCATCTAGGGGGAGTCTCATCAAAAGGCGTGTAAGGATGTGGACATACTTCCCACTTTTTTTTCATCTACCATATTTTATCCTGTAAGTTGTTCTACCAATGGAAAATTTAATATAATATCCCATTTTCTAACATATTTCCTCCTCTCAACCCTACAGTCGTCTTCCATAGGAAACCATTGCCTCCACATGTAATAACTACATTGTTTTGTCGAAAAATGATCCTATTATGCTAACAAATGCAGAATAAAGGATTCATTATCATTGCTTCGAGAAGTTATAAGGTCAGTTTCTCATAAAACAAATATTGTATAAATCCTATTAAGATCCATGTGTTCCATCTCACGATCTGAGAGGTTATTTATCATAGACATAAACAAAAGAACTTTAGGATGAATACTAGGGGTCGTTGTTTTATAGCTTCAACCTTCTTACGACGTAGGGCTATAACTATAACAATATTGGGAAGATGAAATCTATAAATTTAGTCAATATTTATTGTTCATGGCCTATCTTCTATCCATTTGGAAATAATATATCCAATCTTAATAGTCGGGGGAGGTAATTCATTGAATTGCATCCTATATCCATTGTTGTAAATGCAAGGCTAACTTGTGACTAAGAAAACACTCTTAAATCCAATACTTGCATTGAAAACAATAATTTTCCATTCAAAACAAGAAAGAAATCAAGAGGGTTATATATTTGCAAATCAAGAGGGTTATATATTTGCACTAATATATAATTTAGAAAAAAGGTCGATGTCAATATGATTTCAAGAATATAGAATCTGAAACACTCATGTTTTATACATTTGTCTCCAACATAGCCACCTTCCCTACTATTATCTTTGTTGGATTGCCCCACACTACATATAGAATTAATATTATGTTTATGAAATCTCTTCTCATTGTTAAAAAATAACAAGGTAGTAAGAGAGCCTATGCCAACTACATCTAGTTGTAATGATGAACTCCAATGAAGGTTCTACATCTCAGGAATAATCATTTTCTTCTGCATAGAGCCCAAATCCCATCTCAGAGGCCATAGATCCCACCAAAGGCTTGAACATGCATACTTGGTATTGAAAAATCCTATTGGGACCAATATACCCACTTCAAGTCCATGGATACCTTGGAAAGGTCCTCTTTGGTGGTTCAATATGTTGTTCATGGATATAAATGCTTTGATGCTTCCTTCAATATCTAAGGCCCAATTTTTCTCCCTTGATCTTGTTTAGAACCCCAATACCATGCATACCTAGTGCTCAAAATTTTTGAATGCTACCTGTATCCCTGTTTGAAGGCCATAAATCCCCTCAAGAAGTCATATATGGTGGTTCAAGGCATCATTCTAGGATATTGAGCCATATAGTGGTCTTTATAAGAGCCCATTGCTTGAGATTCCTTCAACAACCATGGTTAACACCATCACACCCATACCTAGTGCTCAAAAACTCATAATGCTACCCATACCCATGCTCAAAGTTCAAGGATACACTCAAGAGATTATGTGTGGTGGTTCAAGGTGAAATTCTTAGACATAGATTCCTAAAATCTTGTTTTAGGGCCTAAGGACTAGGTCTCTACCCCCTTCCATGTATATGTTGCCATGGCCCAATCTTAGTACTAAAAACCTTCTAATGAAGCCCATATCCCATTTTAGTGGAAATAGGTCCCATACAAAGGTCTTATTTGATGCTTTAAGTCCTTTCCATATCGCTTGATCCCTAGAAGCCACCTTTAGCACATAAAGACCAAGTTTCATCCACTAACCATGGTCAAGGCTTCGTAATCATAATTGTAATGGTAAAATCTGTAACATGTAGCTTTTAACTTAATTATCTATCAAAATTATTTTAATAAATATTTTTATTAAAAACCTAATGTAATTGAAATATATATATATATTGATAACATGTAGCTTTTAACATAATTATCTAACAAAATTATTTTAATAAATATTTGAACCTAATATAATTGAAATATACTTTTCTTAAAAATAAGAACCATAATTAAAATGGTAAAATGTGTAACATGTACCTTTTAACATAATTATCTAATAAAATTCTTTTATTAAATAAAAACTTTATGTTATTGAAATATACTTTTCTTATTTTAATATAAATTATAATTATAATGGTAAAATGTGTAATGAGTAGATTTTGACATAATTATCTAAGAAGATGATTTTAATTTGACATTGAATCGACTAAGTGTGGTCCATCATCATTTCCATGACTCCTCTCAAACGTCAATTCAATAAACCCACTACGATGGATCGGAAGATTAACTCTCTTAAAAATTTTATTATTAAAACCTAGTGTGATTGAAATATACTTTTCTTATAATTTTTTACATTTAATAGATAACAAGGGCATGAAGTCATGCCCTCTTTTTATGCCATCATAGTTTTGATTCTTGAATAACTTAGCTGGCATATAAATACAACATTGCATTGTATATGTTGATAATTTGTTTCACTATTTTTTAGTTTTTAGAAGAAACAAATTATTTCTGGCTATTTATATGAATTAATGGAAATAATTGTATCACGTGATTATAACAATAATTATACCATATCTAGATCTAGATTTGATCTATAGAACATCCCAAATATTCCCAAGCCAAAAACAGAGAGTATACTGAGTTGGATGAACAAAGAATACCGGCATCTCAGGAGCTACAAAATAAGACAAAGACTTCCATAATCTGGTCACCTGCAATGCAATAATGAGGATAAGTAGAGCCTAGGCTGCTTATCCAAGGAGGCACCACATAGATAGACTAATCGTAAATAGTTCAATCGGAAAGAAACATTGAGATAGAGCCACACACCATTTAATCAAGGAGACCAAGCTCCATAAAAAACTCTAAAAGAGCTGAAAATTTCTTTCTTCAATGATCTTATCATCATAAAATTATGTGAAAATCAAGAGGCCAGGGGCCAATGAGAGTTTCTCCTTTGATAGGCAGTCAACCCTCACGTTATGATCCCTATAAGCGTGTTTTACAACCAAGAAGAGGAAGGCGTCTTTCAAATTGGTAATATTGTTACACCAAGAATCTAGATTCATAGCAGAAAGAGAAGACTTGTTGTTTACCCAATTTATTACCACAACAAAGTCTCCAAAGATGTGGAGAGAAGGAATTCCAATGGATTCTGCAAAATAGAGAAAATCCCATAGAGAAAGTAGCTCCATCCTCGTGTTGGTGTTGTGACCACAGGTAAGCTTTAAAAAGTAAAAATGGTGCGGACCAATAGCTAGATGAATACCTGCACCCCTAATAGTGTTTGCAACAGCCCCATCGAAGAAGCCAAAGGGATACCTTGGGATAGGTGTTGATCCCACCACTCTGATCTTCATGGGTTTGAGTGATGTTGGATATTCATTCATCAGAGATAGCACATGGTGATAGGTCGAAGAAGTACCAGTATCCCTATTATCAAATATAGCTCGGTTTCTGGTTTCCAAATACACCATATTATAAGTAAAGGGAGATGAGAGTTTACCAAATTCTAAGAGAGCCAATTTTCCAGATTAGCCAAGAGAGACCTGTTGGACCAAGAAATCATCAAGTCAAATCTTTTGCTCATATAGTTAAAGATGTGAATGGTATATGGACATACCATGAAAATGTGCTTAACTGATTCCTCTTCTCCTTTGCATAAGCTACAACGGTTGGGATCCAACCAACCTTTTTTAACCATGTTGTTGCAGGTTGAGATTCAATTCTCAACATCTAGCCACAAGAAGCATTTGACTTTGAGCGGTATATTACAAGCCCATATCTTTGACATAGCAGAATTCCTTTCAGGGATAACAGAGGAAGAGACAATCAAATCATATGCGAGACTGATAGAAACAACACCATTTTTAGGATTGTGGGTCCACATGAGCTTATCCATATGATTCGATAATTTTATGCCTCCCAGAGTGAGGCTTTTAATGTAGCAATCCCATTCCATCTTCCATCTATCTCCAAGATCTAAATCATTAATAGAAATCCAGTAAGACTAGATTTTAGTCCCTACACCCAAGTTTTGGATATGTTGAAGAGTCATTAATCCATAATCACATAAGTAATCCCTGAGATCATCTAAAAGGATAAAATGAGATTCCATCCCATTGATTGAGTCGATGCCCAATTTTATGGACAGTCCATCACCAAATTTCCAATTGAGCATCCTAGTGATCCATGAAAGAACTCTTAGGAAACCATTCCAGAAAAAAGATGTGCCTCTGATAGTGAAATCTTTCTTTCGCATCCATACATCCACAGATAGGTTCTTGAGATATTTTGTTCTTATGAGCTGGTTCCAGAGACTCGATCTAGTGAGAGCCATCTAGAGGATTTTCATCCTAAGAGAGGTACAAAACCAATCCATCTACTTTATATTCCATCCCCCATACTCCAATGGTCTGGAGAGAGATTGCCAGCTTAACAGATGTGAACAATGAGAATCCTAAGTACTCCCCCATAGAAAGGAAAAAATGAACTTCATGACTTTGTTTAGTATAGATTTTGGCACATGGGCCAATGCAAACTAGTACACTGGAAAAATGGTTAAGACAACCTTGATTAGGATGAACCTTCCTCCCAGGGCGAGGAGTCTATAGATCCAATGGCTTATTCTCTTTTCAAATATTTTTAAGATCCAGTGCCGGTCCTTAATGCCATATCCTGGAGGTTTTAAGAAGTACCCCAGATATCTGAAACTCATCATGATAGGATCCATTTTATATGGCATAAAACCAAAGATTCCATTCAAAATATCTTCCTCTACTTCATTGAACAAAAAAGAGGATTTTTCCACACTTATACACATGCCAGAGGCTGAACAAAATACAACTAGTATCTCATCAAAATCCTTCCATTCCTCCAACGTTCCCACTCCCAATAGCACAACATCATCAACAAATAAGAGGTGTGTCAGAGAAATACTCGAGGATATCTAGATGCCTTTAATAAGTCCTTTTCTATGTGCATATTTAATAAGTAAGCTGAGCCCTTCAATAATCAAGAGAAAAAGGAGGGGGGAAAGGGGGAAACCCTGTCTCATACCCCTAGAAGCAGTGAAAAAACTAGAAGGACTACAATTGACTAGTACAACAAAGTTTGAGGATGTAATGCATCCCATGATCCAGTTAACTCCCAAAAGAGGAACTCCAATTGGTAAGAGGATGATCCTTAGGAAAGTCCAGTTGACCCTATCGAAGGGTTTGAATAGATCAAGCTTTAGGACCAGTGCTTTCCTTTTTTGGATTTAATAGTATGTAAAGCTTCATGGGTGATAGCCACGGGTTCTAGGATTTTCCTGTCCTTAAGAAACTTAAACTGCTCAGGAGAAATGGAATGATCAAGGAAAGGCTTTAGCCTGTTGGCTACAATCTTAGAGATCAGTTTATATAGTAAGTTACAGAGAGAGATAGGGCGATAGTTTGCAAAGGTTTGAGGCCTTTTACACTTAGGGATAAGGGTTAGGAAAGTGGAGCTGACACCAGGGGAAACTCTTCCCTCCCTCCTCGAAAATTCCACCGCTTTAAGTAATTATTCCCCCACAAGATAAAATTAGAATTCGACTGGCCATCCATTTGGACCTGGGATTTTGTCCCTTTTGAAGGCTTTAAAAGCACTCTCAACTTTATCAAGAGTCACTTCAGATGTGAACATAGAAGCCTCTTCATCTAAAAGAATAGAAGGGAAGAGTTGTATAATCTTCAGCTGATCACAGATGCTAGTCCTACCATCATCCTTGAAAAAATTTGAAAAATGATTAACACCCAAGTCTTTAAGCTAATAAATCTCCTCCACCATCACCTCACCCTCATTCTTGAGGGCCCAAATAGAGTTAAAATTTCTGCGTGTAGATGCATAGCTGTGAAATTTTTTTGTGTTAGCATCTCCCATTTCAGCCCACCTAAACTTGCTCTTCAGTTTCCAAGTTAATCTTTCATGTGCTAGATGTTTTACTTTGCTAATTTTCAGCAATAGCAAACTTCTTAAAATTTCTCATTGAAGATAACTGAGGGGGAAGAATCTAATAGGGCTTGAATTCCTGAATCAATATCATACAGTTCTTCCTTCATCACCGTATTTTTATTTTTTTCCCAAAGGTTAACCTCCACCTTCACCCCCTTGAGCTTTGAGACCAAACTAGATATATCATTATCCCCTAAACGACATCTATCAGCAATCCAATAGTCCTTGACTAAATTTGAAAAACCCTCTTCCAACAACCAAGCTGTGTTAAATTTGAAAGGGTAAATATTTACACATAAATTTGTATTCCATTCCAAACATACATGATAATGGTTTGAAACCTCAGATGGATGGGCCCAAACTCTATGATTTTGAATATGAGGTAAGAGAGAGGACGAGGCAAAAAATATGTCTAACCTTTTACTTATGCCTGTTGAATTATTGTAACTTTGAAATGTATTCACTTATTGTACCCTGATGTTCCTATCGGGAGAATCATTAATATTGTTCTAGGCCAGTAAAGAGTCATGAGGAAAACCCCTCCGTTGTAAGTTGGGTCATTAGAACCCTCCAGAATATAATAATGAATTGTTTTGAGTCCTCCTAGAGAAGTCATCTCTGTTAAGTTTAGTGGGGACGACTTGGTTGAGTCAAATATCAAGTGAACGAAAGAATATAAATAAGAGAGAGGTGCTCCTCATTTGAACACACAGACACACTTGTGTAGCGCATGAGAGAGAGAGAGAGTCTTATTTGCAAGGAGGAGAAGGAAAAGTCTAAAGTCTTATCTTTTATGTTTTGATCATCTATATTGGTGAAGCTTTTCTTGTTGGGTTTTCCCCTGTAGGGTTTTCCCAGGGTAAATCTGTGTTGATCTTGTGATACTGTTTCTTTCAATGATATTATCTATATGCTTTTGTTTTTAAATTGAATTGATTGCTGATAATCTAGATTAGCACATGGAATCTTAACATGGTATCAGAGCTAACCTGAGTAGGACATCTTTCACAAGGTGAAAAATCCCTCTCTCTTTCTCCGACAAGAAATTAGGGTTTCGAAAAAAATTTGATTTTTGAAGATCTGATTGCATGGAATGTTGCGCCCTCCTAGAGCACATCTACTGAGCCTGAGATCAATATTTTTGAGTGGGTAGATCTCAGGAAAATTCAAACCCTAGTTTGACACTGGACCAGAAAACTGCATAAATCCAGAGAACCAGAAAACTACACTGCAGAATATTGCAAGTCGGATTAGAAAGGTGAATACTTAAGATCTCTAGAAACCAAGCACACCAATCAACTCACCTCAGTCAAGCGCATCTCCTGGCAAGATCAGTTTCTCATTTTCCAGAATTTCAATTTTTTGTAATCTCCTGACAAGATGGCCCCAAGCACCAAGCTTGAGGACAAACTAGAAGGCATAGAAAATTACAGAGCATGGAAATACAGAATGGGACTCATTCTTAAGGAGAATGATCTTGAAAAATATATCAAGGATGAATTTTAGAACCTGAACAGGTTGAAGCTAAGGAGAAGCACAAGAAGGATCTGATCAAGGATCAAAGGATTACTGCTGACTCTATTAAGGATCACTTGATCCCTCAAGTGTCATCCAATAAGACTCCAAAATAAATGTATGATTCCCTAGCAAGGATGTATGAAGGTAGAAACATCAACAAAAAGATGAATCTAAGATCTCAATTAAAGAGCACCAAGATGAGTCATGGAGAATCCATCCAGGACTATTTCACAAGGGTTTCCCAGTTCAAGGAGCAACTAGAAGCCATTGGAGACAACCTTGATGAAAATGAGTTGGTTATGACTGCTCTCAATGGTCTCACTAGACCCTAGGAGTCATTCATCCAAATGATGTGTGCCTGAAAGGAAAGCATGAAGTTTGATATTGTATGGGAAGATTGTATTCAAGAGGAGGCTAGAGTGGCCAATAGAGAAGCTCTACTGAAGGAAGATGATCAAGCCTTAGCCACCCATACCAAGAGAAGAAGAATTCAACCCAAATTCAAGAAGGGAAACCACAAGGAGTCTCAACCTCCTAGAAGGTTCCAAAGAATAAGAGAAAGTATCCCAAAGAGGGACTACTCTAGCTTTCAATGTTTTCATTGTGATAAGGTAGGACACATTGCCATAAATTGTCCTTTTAAGAGAGAAGAATACAAGAATAGGAACAACAAAAAAATACATCATGCACATCTAGAAGAGGATGAGGATGAAGATGAAGAAGAAGAAGGACCTCATAGAAAGCAAGCAAGAGAATATGCAGAGGAGTATGTACTATTCTCTGCACTCTTTGGGTCTGTAACACCTGGAGAAGACACTTGGCTTATTGATAATGGTGCTTCAAAGCACATGTCAGGAAAAAATAAAATTCTATCAAAACTTGAATAAAAGAACTCTCCTTAGAAAGTATCTCTAGGAGATGACTATCAATATCCAATCAAAGGAATTGGTGAAGCAAGTTACAAGCTTGATTCAGGAAATCCCCTGAAGATGAAGGAAGTTTTTTATGTACGAGGTCTAAAGAAGAATTTAATTTCTATCTCAACTTTAGATAAGAAAGGATACATAGTTTCATTTATACATGGCCAAGTACTCATGTGGTCCAAAGGAAATACAATTGAAGATGCAGTTGTCATCGGTGAAGAAGAAGGAGGCATGTATAAACTAAATTAACATTTAGAAATATCCCTTGTTCATGAGACCACTGACCCTAGTGAACTGTGGCATAGGAGTCTTTCCCACATAAGTTACAAAGCACTACCTCATGTGAACAAATTAGTGACGGGATTACCAGACTTAAAGATCAACCATGAAGGCATTTGCAAAGGACGTGCAAAAGGAAAGAATATCAAGAATCCATTTTCGAAGAGTGAAACAAAAACTAAAGGTATGTTGGAATTAATTCATTTAGATGTATGTGGTCCAATATACTCCACATCCTTGAGTGGTTTTGAATATTGTATTACATTTAATGATGACTATTCAAGAAAGACAATGATATACTTCTTGAAAGCAAAGAACAAAGTGTTTGAAAAAATCAAGAAATTCAAAGCCTTGATAGAAAACCTTTCAAAAAAAAGGATCAAGACACTCCGATCAGAAAATGGCGGAGAATATACTTCAAATGAATTTTAAGCCTTTTGTAAAGATGATGGAATCAAGAGGGAACTAACTACTCCCTACAATCCTCAACTAAATGGTGTTGTGGAAAGAAAGAACAAAACCATCATGGAGGCAATGAAGACAATGATATATGATCAAGATCTTCCAATGCATATATGGGAAGAAGCAGCAAGAACTGTTTTCTATGTACAGAATAGAATATCTCACAGTTCCCTTGGATTCAAGACTCTAGAAGAGATGTTCATGGGAAAGAAGCCTGAGCTAAGTCACCTCAAGATATTCGGTTGTCCAGTATATGTTCACATACTGAAAGAGAAAATAGTCAAGTTGGACCCTTCCGTAAAGAAGGGAATATTTGTTGGATACTGTGAAGTATCCAAGGCATTCAGAATTTACATTCATGGATTCCATCACATGGAAATCAGTAGATATGTAACATTATATGAAGAAGCAACTCTCAAGAGATCCAGAAAATGTCAACATGAAGAAGTATATGAGGAATATGTACCTCCCAGAAATGTAGAGGCTACATTCCTTTCTAAAGATGAAATGCCTGAAGGTCATGATATGACGGAACCACAAGAACCTCCCATGATGGAGATATCATGGAAGAGAAAGCCTCCTTAGGAAAGATAAATTATACAAGAAGGAGAAAGATATGGAGCTCTTGAAGGATCCACAAGGATATGCAAGAAGTCCAAATTTTCCAACTATGTAGCCTTAATGTGTGATCTTGTAGATCAAGAACGTACAAACTACGAAGAAGTTGTACAGAAGAAAGAATGGGTAGAAACAATGACAAAAGAATACCAGTCAATAATGAAGAATGATGTCTAGGATATAGTTCCCAAACCAGAAGGCAAGAGTGTAGTATCTTCCAAGTGGATCTACAAGATAAAACATGTAGCTAATGGAAGTATAGAGAAATATAAGGAAAGATTTGTGGCTAGAGGTTTCTCTCAGAAAGAGGGAATTGATTATGAAGAAGCATTTGCACCAGTAGCACGGTATACTTCGATTAGAGCCATCATGGCACTTGCATCCATGATGAAGTGGGACTTACACCAGATGGGTTTAAAGACAGCCTTCCTGAATGGTGTGATTGAGGAAGAAGTATACGAGGAACAACCACAAGGATTTGAAGTTGAAGACAGACAGACTCACATATGTAAGTTGAAGAAGGCCATGTACGGGAATAAGCAAGATCTTAGAGCTTGGTATGGAAGGATAGACAGTTTCCTGACGAGCTTGGACTTTACCAAGAGTAAAGCCAATCCTAACCTTTAATTCAAGGTTATAGAAGATGAACCTGTCATACTATTACTATATGTGGATGACCTATTTCTGATAGGGAATTAGAAATAGATTAAAGAATGCAAGAAGAAGCTCGCTGAAGAATTTGAGATGAAAGACCTTGGGTTAATGCACTATTTTCTAGGTCTAGAAGTGTGGAAAAGTTCAGAAGGAATCTTTCTCAATCAGGGAAAGTATGCAGTAGAAATTTTGAAAATATTTGATATGTTGGAAGGTAAAGCCATGGTCACACCCATGGATACCAACCTGAATTTGTTGGCTGATGAATCATCAGAGTTAGTGGATATGACTCAATACAGACATATTATTGGGTCATTGATGTATCTAACAAATACCAGACCAGACATTTGTTTTGTTATGAACACCTTGAGTCAGTATCTAGTTCAAACTAGACGTGTTCACCTGGTAGCTGCAAAACATTTGATGAGATATCTGAAAGGAACTATAGAATTTGGTCTATACTATGACGGAAACCATGGCTACAGATTGTATGGCTATACATATGCAGATTCAGCTGGAAGTGTCACAGACATAAGAAGCACATCAGGTGGATGTTATTGTTTGGGGTCTTCTATGATTTCATGGTTTAGCAGGAAACAGTCCAGTGTTTCTCTTAGCATGGTTGAAGCAGAATATATAGCATCTTGTTGTGCTAGTTGTGAAGCCACATGGCTTCCAAAGCTAATTTCAGGTCTATTTAACCTAGAGTTGGATACCACAGTGATTCTATGTGATAACCAAAGTTGTATAAAGATTATGGAGAACCCAGTGTTCCATGATAAATTGAAGCACATAGAAATCCGGTATTTCTACATTCGAGATATGATACAAAAGGGAGCCATAAAGCTCCAGTATGTGAGTACCGATGAACAAGCTGCTGATGTGTTGACGAAGTCTCTGTCTTGAATAAAGTTCGAATACTTTCAAGACAAGATTGGTGTTGTTCGAAAAGACCTTCCCCGAAAGGGGGAGTGGTGATGTTGCAGTGGGATTGTATCATCCTTGGACACCTGTCCTAAATTGATCCGTAGACTTCTGTCTCTGATAAAGAAGCAGGATTGTATCATCCCTGGACACTTGTCCTAAAGTGATCCAGAGACTCAGATTTTCAAGAATGTGGTAGGATTGCATCCTTCTTTGACTTAAGTCCTAAAGTGATAGGGAGTGATTATCCTATAATAGTATCTGGTAACTTCGGTGTTCAAGAATTTGGTAGGATTGCATCATCCTTGGGATTAAGCCCTATAGTGATAAGGAGTGATTATCCTGTAATTGTATCTAGTGACTTCTGTCTTCGAGAATGTGGTAGGATTTCATCATCCTTGGACTTAAGTCCTAAAGTGATAGGGAGTGATTATCCCGTAATAGTATCTGGTGACTTTAGTCCTCGAGAATGTGGTAGGGTTGTATCATCCCTGGACTTAAGTCCTAAAGTGATATGTAGACTTTTGTCTTCGTATTGTGGATTGCAGGTTGTTGATGATGATGACGTTACTGATCGAAAGATCAGAGTATTTCTGATGATAATGATGATGTTACTGATTGAAATATCAAGAGTATTGTTGCTGATGATGATGATGTTGCTGATCGAAAGATCATAGTATTGCTGCTGCTGATGATGATGTTGCTCAAAGTATTGGTGATGATGATGTCGTTGATCGAGAGTTCAAAGTATTGTTGACGATGATGTTGCTGATTGAAGAAGACTAAAATACTGATGATGATGTTGTCGATTGAATGATTAAAGTGTTGTTGCTGTTGAAATTGAAGATGAAGACTATATGTCAAAGATGATGAAAAAGATTCCAATGATTTATAGATGTATCACCTTGATGATGTTGAAGATGGTCTCTCTCCTTCTCCTACCATTGTTGTTGTTTTTGTTGTTGTAGAATACCCTTCTCATTAAGGGGGAGTGTTGAATTATTGTAACTTCGAATTGTATTCATTTATTGTACCCTGATGTTCTTGTCGGGAGAATCATTAATATTGTACTAGGTCAGTAAAGAGTCACAAGGGAAACCCCTCCGTTGTAATTTGGGTCATTAGCACCCTCCAGAATATAATAATGAATTGTTTTGATTCCTCCTAGAGAATTCGGCCCAATCAATTTTAGTGGGCCTGACTTGGTTGAGCAAAACTTCAAGTGAACTAAAGAATATAAATAGGAGAGAGGCGCTCCTCATTTGAACACACAAACACACACTTGTGTAGTGCATGAGAGAGAGTGAGAGAGTCTTATCTGCAAGGAGGAGAAGGAAAAGTCTGAAGTCTTATCTTTTATCTTTTGATCATCTACATTGAGGAAGCTTTTCTTGCTGGGTTTTTCCATTTAGGGTTTTCCTGGGGTAAATCTGTGTTGATCTTATGATACTGTTTCTTTCAGTGATCCTATCTATATTATTTTGTTGTGAAATTGAATTGAATTCTTATAATCTATCTCAGCATATGGAATCTTAATAATGCCAGCCTCCCCAACCCTACCATTTGTCCAATTAGGGTGTGCACAAGATGGAGCCATATCTATCAAGTCGGCATCTTTGATAAGCTGTGAGAAAAAAGGAGCCAGGAAGTCCATTCTGGCCGATTTACCCCAAAATTTAGTATCATTAAGTGTGAAATTTAAATCACCAGCAAAAATCAGGTGAGGAATTCCAAAAACACCTCCAGTAATCACATTGTTCCAAAAAAGGACTCTGTTCATATAGGGACTGTAGCAGTTGAGGATGAAGAGTTCAGAGTCAGATCCTTGAAATTTAGCCTTGACTAAAATACCAGCATTAGTTTGAAAATATTTGCAATGGGATGATAGAGAGTTCCATCCTATCAAGAGACCTTCTAAAAGGCCAAGGGATTCAAGTGCACATAATTCCCATCCCGTTAAGAGTTTGGAGAAGGAGAGCATGGTAGTGATCACACATAATATCTTGGAGAAGTATCATGTCCAGAGCTAAAGAAGAGAAGAGATATTTGAGGGATTTCTTTTTGGAAAATCCCCTGAAACCACGAACATTTAGAGTTACAATATTCATAAAGGACCATCTATGGTGGGTGATGTAGCTCTAAGCACCCTGAGAGAAAAAACAGAAAGAGAAGGAGAAGGAGAGGCCTTGGATGCAGCTTTAATCCTAATAGAGAGAGGGGTGTAATGAGGGGAGTCACTGCTTTCTTGAGGTTCCAAGACTGATTTCTTCCTAGACTTTCTGATCATGACATTCTCAAATCTAATAGAGTCTAAAGGAAGAGTAGACGGAGAGAGAGGAGAATTGGACGAGAAGATAGCAAGGGACTTCATCAAATCCAGGTTAGAGAAAGTAGGAGAGTTGCAGGGACTTGCACCAGAGGCAGGCCCACTCGAGTGAGTGAGTGGAGGAAACTCGTCAGTATCGGAAAGAGGAATAACACCTCCTAGCTTATCCTATAAGAATGTTGAGGGAACCAATAATCTAGGGGGAGTCTCATCAAAAGGGGTGTAAGATTGGGTTGGAGAAATCAGAGACTCATTACTAGTGGAGCTATCAAGGGTAGGAGCATCAGACTGGACAATTAGGGGACAACAGCTCCTCGGAGCCAAAGACCTACAATTTTCCACATCCTGTATGTAAAGGAGATCACCTTTTGTTAAATCATCATAAATTGTAGGAGAGCGTGACTTATACATACCTTCAACATGATCGCTGATAATAACCTCCCCAGGTGGGGGGATCAGCAAAGATGATCTATTAGGTGGTGAGTCAGAGCCAATCCTGGAAGAAGGCGGAAAACCTTGAAGGATCATGGGATAGGAACGACTAAGGTGCCCCACCTCGTGACAAACATTGCACCTGAAAGGAATGTTGAGATAACCCAGTTTTTTACAAATGGGAACATTGTTACACAGGATATCAATCTTTGTAGGAAAACCATGGGAAATATCCATCTCGACCAAAAATTTGACCATTCTCTTGTCAAATATAAGATGAAAGTCATCCTCCACCGCAACAAATCTCCCCAAAGATTTTGCAAGACCAATTCGGAACTCTTTGCTCCAAAGAGGGAAGGGAAGTGTAGGAAGTAAAACCCACAGGTGGTGCTTGACCACCCTCTCCTTGAGGGGATCGAAGTCTATGTGCCATCTGATGAGCACCAAAGAGCCTTTATTGATGGTCCAGATGGAGTTGAGAATCCTAGTCACATCATTATCTTCCAGAAATGTGATAACGAACCACCGGTTAGCCAGCATGATTATTGTAGGAACATAATTCAGTATGGGCTTATAGTGGTAGGATGCCCAATCAACCCATTCCTTCTTATCCATGCTAACATATTCAAGTCTTCCCACCAAGGCCTTGCTGCAAAGGGTTGCCAGCCTGTCCATATACATATTGTACCCCAACATGTAACTCCTCTTAGCTTCCAAGGATTTAACAGCCTTTGCATTCCTCTTATAACGTGAGAAGGTGTTTCCCCCTCTTGAGAGAGGACGAAGAATATCATCATTCAAAACCCAAGGGTTTTGACTAACTGGGGTCCATGAAATCCAAGCCCACCAAAACCTTAATAGTTCGAAAAAAACCTATACCATACACCAGTCCCCGAGAGAAACCACCAGACCCACCAGCTGCCTAAACGAGGATAAGAAGATAGATAAGCCCCGGCTAAAACCCCCATGCAGTCAGGTGACAGAGAACCGACTTCAGTGCATAGAGACAGAAAGAATGGCATCAAAGGACAGAGACCGAGAAATGAGGAAACCCGTGAGACACTACCAACTTTGCGGGATGAGAAACTGGGGGTAATGTATCATCCGAGAGGAAACAAGCAGAAACAATAGAGAAAAACCACCGTGAGAGACAGCATCAGTCCGATGAGTACTAGAAGAAAATAGAGTGAACCCCACCAAGCAATAGAATAAGACAAAGAAACACCGTAAAAAAACGGAGGTATAACAAATACTCTGTCTCTGAAAAACGTGAACATCCTTCTGCCATAATAAGAAGACAAATAGGAGAGGGTCCGCAGCCCCCAAGCAAACAATAACCAGAAGAAACAATACAAAACGGGTAGTCCAATCTTAGCAAACCCAACAGAAACCTATTCCAAAAAAAGAAAACAGAAAATCCGTCCACAGTCCATAGTCAAAGAGAGTGACAGGAACTGTCATAGCTTTACCTGATAGGACTACCAACATCATAGCCGACAAGACCCTAGAAACCCGACATCAAAGGAGGAACAGTCGCAGAAAAACCATAAATAAAACAAAAGTCAATGATAAACTTCCCACTTTTTTTTTTAGACATGGTTGGTACTAAGCCCCTTGTGAAGGGGACATACTCCATGTGCATTCTAGACCCAAAAATAAAACAAGAAAACCAAAACCGGCCATCCAAACCAATGACTTACAGAGCTAGTAAAACCATACCCAAAAGGGTTGCACGCTGAAGCCGATGAATGTAGACCGTCAGGGCGTGGGCTTCATCGCCGCCATGAAACCCTAACCTCTTCTCTAGCAGGTAAATTCATTTGACTATTCACAATGACATCCTCCTCGTTTTTATAGTCCTCTACTTTTCCCTAGAGTATAGGTTACCATGACCAAGAAGATCTCTATCATCAATCACAATCCACACATCTAAACATTAAACTATTTTTTTTAACATTAAACGTCTATAAAATCACTAAACGTATATATAATAGGTATTAAAATGTGTAAAAAATATACTATTTTTTTATGGCAGGAGTCAATGATACTGGATTCTCTTTTAGTGGGTAAGAAAATGAAGGATAAAGAGGAGAATAACTTTATGGTCAAATGGGCGATCTTTAAGAAATATAATATTGTGGATATGATGTAATTATTTTTTTGTATATGAGAATTTTGGACTCTTTTGCATTGTTCATATTTTTTATTTAGTTATTTATCTCTGAAAACACACAAGTAAGATGTTATACTTGTAGTTCTTTGTAGCGATGATGTGAATGGTCATCCATTGTAAAAAAAAATGTTGATGGAGTATTTTGGAAAATAAAATTACATTTATTGTAGTACATTGGTTTTGTAGTGCTTCAAAAGATAATTTATCTTGCTTTATGAAAGGCAAGGGGAAGAATCGTATGTGAAAGAACAAGCTCTCCAAGTCAATATTTTCACAATGGAGAAGATCCTTATATTGATATATGATATTGAATTGATAAAAGGTGGGTGGTTTTCTAAAACTATTCAAATAATTATAAAAATAATTATAAAAGAAATTTGTTTTGGCATAAAATAACAACAATATTGAAGTTAAAGAAGAAAAATGCATGTTTTAGTATATTTCAAAATAAATGACACAAATTTTTCTTTTTCTTCTATAGACATGGATGAATTTTTCATTATGATTGTAATTTTATAATTTTTGAGAATTTCAAAACCACTTTTTTACATGCATTTATTTTTTAATTTTACAAAATTTTAGTATATTTTCAAAATAATAGTTTTGAAGTATATGAAATTTTTGTTTATTCAATCATTTGAATAATACATATTCTTTTTATTTTATTTTTCAAAGAAAAATGGTTGTCTTTTTTTATGATTTTCATGTGTTTTTAAAGCACGATTTAGGGATATTCCTCTATATTATTTTGAAAAGTTGAGTTTTCCTGTGCTTTTTAGTGATAAAATGACTTGGAAAAACTTAGAGGGTGTTTTTTACTTGGATCAAGAATGTTGGAAATGATGGCATTGGGGGGCATTGACTAGACCTAGTTTGTGTAGGCCATCTATGCTTGGTTCAAAAATAGATACATGTTATGTGGGAAGTTTAATTAAGTTGTGGCAAACAAGCAGAATTGAAGAATTTATAGTGTCATTTGAGCAATTGGAAATCTACATAGAAGGCATGTATGTTTCCATTTTCAAATAATGTTATATCAATGGTTTAAAACATGAGGTTCTAGCATATGTCTTGATGGCTCACTCCACTACTTAGTTAGATGCTTCCCCAAAATCTAGAGAAGTGAAAAAAGTGGCCAATGCATATAAAAAAATACATTTTTATTCCTTGATCACACCTCCCTTCATAACCTACCATCACCACCTCCACGTCTTAGACATTGTAGGTACACAAGTTGATCCAAGAAGAAGTAGTCAAATGTAAATGCCTCAAACTTTGCTAGAATTGTGATGAGAAGTATTTCAAAGGGAATAAATGTGAGGAACAAAAATAATTTCAAATGGATGTCTCTTAATCTAACCACCTTGAGGAAATATTTGAGGAATTCACTATTTAGTTAGAAATACTAGAAAACCCTGCACCTTCTCCTCATGAAAAATCCTACAAGATAGAGAATCCCCAAGAGGAACCCAAAATTTCCCATGTTTATCAAGTATTTTATCTCCCCATACCTTCATGTTGATTGGTGATATCAAGAACTAAAATGTTTTTATCTTTTATTGATAGTGATAACAACCACAAATTTATTCATCAATGAGTGGTAAAAGAAACCAATTTTTATGTCCAAGTGGTGTACAATTTTAAAACATGATAAATAGTGGTGGAAGATATGAGAATGTGAAAACTTCAAATGGGGGACTATCAGATTAATCCCAAATGCTGATTATTGAAATGAGATGGTGTCATGTAGTGCTCAAATAAAAATTATTATAATTAATAGCTCCAATTACCATGGGTTTCAAGGAATTGTGCATTAGCTTCATTAAGTAGGGACACCGACATACCTTCATGGGGATCAAGTCGAACTCCTTAGAAATTATTATCTCTCATTATATGCAAAATATATTGAAGAATGATCACTCTCACATTATTTCCCAATTAAATTCCATTCAACTTTTTAACATCTCTCCATAAAAATTCATCCTAATTTACAGTTTCTTGTGACTGAGAATTAACAAGCATTTGAATTAAAAACACCTATTGTATTACCCCTCTGATGTCTTGAGCATGATCATGCTATTCCATTGACTCTAGGTGGTCAAACACCCAACGTGCATTCTTATAGGTACCCTTTGCACAAAGAATGAAATTGGAAATTATATTTAGAAATTGTTGGAGGCTTATGTCATCCATCCCAATACTATCCCTTACTCCTCTTTCGTACTAATGGTATTAAAGAAAGAAGGATATTGATGCACGTGTCCTTCTATGTGCTCTCAATATGTTTTCTACCAAAGACAAATTTAAATCCATCAATTTTTTTTATGATCTCTTAGGTGTGCTTCATGGTGCCAAGCTATTTACTAAATTGATTCTTTGATTGGTATATCCCAAAATCTATATGAAGTAGGTGGATATTCCTACTATGTCTTTCCACACACATGAAGGATATTATGAGAATTAGTGGTACTTTTTTGTCTTTTTAAATGCTCTATCAACCATTCAGATCCTCATAAATAAACTTTTATAGTTCGTGTTGCTCAATTTATGATTATAAGCTTTGATGATATTTTTAATTATAGAAAAACATGTGAAGCACAAGTATACCTAAACATTTCAAATGTGATTTTGTCACTTTTGAAGTGGAATACTTGAGTCACATAGTTAGTAAGGATAAGGTGAGAGTGGATCTCAAGAAATCAAGGAGCATTAGAGGAAATTTGGGGTCTAAAATGGGCCTTATAAGAAAACATGCCAAAATAAGTTTTTGTGAGTTGGAATTCAAGAACCAATAGAATTTCAATAAAATAAGTCAACCATAATGGTTGAATTGGCATATTTGTCATTAAAAAAAACTAATTTTTTTGTTCGTATTTTCGACATATCTCATTGTGTTTTTACTCAAATTTCGATCAGGAGAGCTCGTTGGATGCAGAATTTGATTCCGCATCCAACGAGTACCCACACTGCATACTTTTGACGGACCCCGCTACCCCAAAAACAAGAAATACCTGAAAAAACGTGATGATGGTGTCACCATCACATTTTTTCAGGTATTTCTTGTTTTTGGGGTAGCGGGGTCTGTCAAAAGTATGCAGTGTGGGTACTCGTTGGATGCGGAATCAAATTCCGCATCCAACGAGCTCTCCCGATCGAAATTTGAGTAAAAACACAGGGAGATATGTCGAAAATACGAACACAAAAAGTAGTTTTTTTCTTTCTTCCTCCAAAATTAATTAATATTATTTTATTATTTTAACCATTATTTTATTATTTTAACTATTATTTTATTATTTTCCTTAGGAGGCCCATTTTAGACCCCAAAATTCCTCTAATAGGCTATGGAAGATTGGCCATGTCACAAGACCTTGAAAAGATTACATGGTTTAGTAGGGCTCATGAGATACTATAAGATTTTTGTGAAGAATTATGGGTGAATTGCATCCCCACTGACCACTTTGTTAAAAAAATGCTTTTCATGGAACAATGTTGAAAATCATACCTTTTGAATTTTAAAGGAAGCAAAGTGTACTAAACATATATTTTTAGTGCTTACTTTAATAATAATTTTTATTAGAATTTAGTATATTTTTAGTTACTTTAATAAGAATTTTTATTAGAATGAAACATGTTGGGTAGTGGTCTTGACATAATGCTAATGGTAGAGTGACTCACATTGGTATTCACCAGTGAAAAAATTATATGATAAAAATTTCAAAAGGTTTATCTTTAAGAAAGAGATGATGGAGATCCTTCATGCAGTTGTTACTTGGTACTTGTATCTCATTAGGAGGCACATCCAGATCAAGAAAAACTATCAAAGTTTGAATTATTTTTTGGAATAGAGGTTGTCATCTGTAGAGTAGCACAATTGGGTCACTAATATTTTGGGTATGATTATGATATCATATACAGTAAGGGAAACAAGAATGTAGTGGATGATGCTTTATCTTGGAAATATGAGGATGAATGATCTCTCTTTCCTTGATCCTTACCTAAACTAAATTAGATTGTGGATGCCCAATGATAATGGTTGGTAAATGACATAATAATGCAACTCATCCAAAGAATTCATGAGGACCTTGATCCCCCTAAGGGATATACTTTTAAGGAAGACACTTTGTAGAATAAATGTTTTTTTTTATAGAATTTTACTCTATAACAATGGCTATTAGAGGAGTTGGAATCCCATGTAGTGGGATTACTCTTGCTTTCAAAAAACCTATGAAGCACATTTTTGTTGGGAAATCATGAAAAAGGAAATCATTACCTTTGTAATTGAAAGTGATTCTTTTCAAATGAGAAATGAAGAAATAGTGAAAACTCCCAAGTCATTGTGGCCACTACTGATCCCAATGACTATCTAGATTACCATTCCCATGGATTTAATAGTGGGCCTCTTGAAATCTAGCAACAAATCGATGATCATGGTGGTATTTGACCACCTTGAAAAATAATATTGTGCTTTACAATGCCTATTTAAGCCCTACATAGTGGCTTAAATATTCATGGATCATAATTTTAAGTCACATGGCATGCCCACTGTTAAGTTTTCTTAATTGATTAGATGATATTCTAAAACAATTCACAATAGTAGGATCACTGAAATAAGAACAAGCACAACAACACAATGAACACATATATTTTCCTCGGGGAAACCACAAGGGAGAAAACCCCACAAAACTTCCTCAATATAGAACTCAACCAAGATAGTGTAAAACCCCAAGACAACTCCTCCTCTTTCCAATGCACTTATTCTTCTCTCTCTAGTGAAATTGATTGAGTAAAGTGTGTACAAATGAAGGAGGTGCATCACCTATTTATATTCATAAAGTGTGTGACTCAATTACCTAACTAGGTCGACTAGGTTCTCTAATTAGGTTTGACCTACCTAGGAAGACTCAAAATAATATTTATAAAATAATTTTGTGGGTACTATTTCCCCGAAATACAACGAAGGTTTTACCTCATGAATTTTACATGACCAATTACATCAAGGACATCTTCGAACATAGGAATAACAATAGTAAAAATATAATAACTTCCGAAGTTACACTATTTTAACACCCACTTCTAATGTATCATATCAATATAGTCTTGAGGATAATATGAACCATCATATCACTTTATGTCTAGAATATATCATGACCATCAAATTAAATACCTATAAATGTATACTAAAAAATCATACTAAAGAAACACATTTTAACTAAATATACATTAAACCAAGTTGATCTTAACTAACTCTTAAGTGTGTAAATTCCCTAACATCAAAGAATTATCAAATAGTCTTATCACGTTTCAATAAAAAATCACAAAAATAATGAATACAAAGCGAACAAAATTGCTTACTAGTCATTTTGTTACCATAAGATGAAATTATAAATATAAACATAAGTTTTAATGGTTGGAAATTGAAGAACATATTAAATGACTTTGAAGGGTCTTTCTATCTACTTTAAAGATTTTACATCTGTGTGATAACAAAAAACGTTGCCTAGTGGATTTGTCTACAATTGATTGTGACAATACATGATAGGCCACATTAAGATCTTTTGTATGAGAAGTATTTCCAATCAAATTAAATGTGGAATGTATATTTCTAACAACATGAGGATTTTCATCTGAAATTCTAACTACCTTTGTGCCTAAAATTATCCTAATATGAGCTATACACTATTGTTTAACAAATCGAGGAACAATTGACATTTTGCTACATCACTTTTGGAT
The DNA here is from genome assembly GCA_001517045.1 of Pseudotsuga menziesii. Lineage (NCBI taxonomy): Eukaryota > Viridiplantae > Streptophyta > Pinopsida > Pinales > Pinaceae > Pseudotsuga > Pseudotsuga menziesii. Next base: position 51,221 of record LPNX010751758.1, on the reverse strand, counting down.
TCAAAAAATTATTTGATGATCTTGTTACAATGCAAATCAATAGTGCGTTTAGGAAACTTACCTTCAAATCCTGCTAAAGAACTTTCATCCACATGAATTTTTCCAGGAGTTCTTCTTCATGCACTTGATAGTCAAGGAAAGGGAGATGGATAGGAAGTATGAGTCTCATCACCGGTTTGTTGTGGCACTTCGTTTAGATGTTTCTCTTGAATGAGAGTGCGCTCGACTTGTGTGTGGTCTTCTTGGGGAGGTTTCCAATTAACAACACGTTCCACATCCAACTCTGCATACTCGGCATCAATCATGATTGATTGTCTTGAGCCACTTCATCATTTATTGTTGATGGATTATTCGTTGGAGGTTCACTTGATGTTGGTTTTTGAGTGGGATATATTGCCCGCATCTGCTTCACTTCTCATGATGAACTAGAGGTCATTGTGTCATGAATTTTGCTAGTATTTGAGGCAATGACATGTTGATGTCTATGTTTTTCCATGGACAACCTAGACTTTTCTCTTATCTCATGGCCTTTTCAGGGGGTATCTCCTTCCTTCTATATTTTCTTTTATTATTATGTCTATTTCCCATCTTAAATATGTTCTTTAACAAAACAAGTTCATCACCCTACAAAATTAATAACAAATAAGAGATTTTTTTCAATCATGACATGAGGAAAATAAACTTTTTACATGAAATTTTTTGATCTTTTGTAATTTTACCACAAATAATATACAAGGGACACAAAATTTCGATATTGACTGGTAATACAAAAATATGGCTTCTAAATAAATTCAATATTATAAACCATTATATTTTATCTTTAATGAAAATATAACAAATCAAATAACACCCCACAACTAAACCACATTCTTGTGAAGTCTTGAGGTGAACTTTAGAAGAAGCTATGATAATTATGGTGGAAGCATCAATACACACCTGTGGCCTAAAGGATCATATAAGCAACTTTTGAAGTAGATGATATGAATCTAGTTGATAGAATTGGAAACATGATCTAATGTAGCAAGAGTTTGTTAGATAATAGAACAAAATATTGACCAGATTTAGGGTATGAAAATGGCACACACTTTGGGTATATGAGCATATTTAAAAACTGTCCATGGTTTTGGGACAGTTGTTTGGGTTGGTAGATTGAGAAAATGATGGGTCTCAAGTTTTTTGTCCAAGATGATCAAGAGGGCCTCCTGGTAAATGTTTTTATTTTCATTCTATATCTAAGGAGTCCCTAAATGCATGGAGGGACTAGAACCTTTTTGAAAGACAAGGAGTTTGGTGATGTGAGATTGAGAATCATTTGCGGGAGTCAAATACAATTTAGTATTTTTATTGGTTAATCAAGGATCCATAAGAAAATATAAGAATATTTCCAACATTTATTTGTGCTCATCATATTTGTCAGTGGTATGGACCCCATTATCAATGTGTCATCAAGGTGAGATAGTGCGCCCCCCCTAGGAGGATAATTTTATGCTTTTAAATAGATCCTGCTCTTTGGTATTGCTACTAGTTCTACCTAGGCCTTCCTCCAAAGTATTGAGAAGAAGGGAAATATGGGGTCACCTTGAAAATTTCCTTTGAAGGAGGTTATGGGGTGAGAAGAGAATCCATTTATTATAAATTAAGAGAACAAGGATGAGACCATATGTTCAAACTATTTTATCCAATCAACTTGAAAGCTAAAGGATGTTAGTGTTCTTTTCATGTCGGTTAAGATTTAGGGGTTAAAGGATTTAATTATGTCTATATTTATCATCATCTCTAGTATTTTGGTATTTTTGAGGGAGTGGATCGCCTACTGAGAAACTATGATACATTTGATAAATTGTTTGCCAACAATGAATCTTTAACCACTCCCCACACTTGTATACCAATGATATGCCAATTCTTGGAAGAATTATGAGGTTAAGTCATCACAATCAACATATTTCCTAGAAGCCATATGTTTGATGACATTTTTCACTTCCTCGTTGTACCTAATAAGTGATTTGAATCATGATATGTTTAATCTTTTTGGAAATGATCTCAGTGATAGTTGTATAGATGTCATTATGGAGGGGTGAGGGAAAAATCGTGTTTCATTATAGCATCATGTTTTGGATGAGGGAAAATACCCCCCTAAAGATTAAGAATCAGATCCTTTTGGTTCTTTTGTGAGTTGTTATAGTGAAATCATGAGGAATTAAGCAAATGTTTGTGTAACAGATGGATTTATATAATTATGCAAGGTTATTGGTGATGACACAAGTAACTTTTCTTGGTTATGTTTATGAAAGGTTGAAAGCATTGTTTGGTGCATATTTTTTTCTTTCTTGGTAAGATGTTTTTTTATTGTCATGATGAATATTAAGAAGAATAAAATACAATTCATACAATTCATGAGGAAAAACTACAATTCAAACAATCCAAATTGGGTGAATGAAGACTAAAATACATTTCATGAGGAAAAACTGTCAATGATACCTCTCAGATAGCTTCGTGCTTGCAATGTATAAAGTTGTTTTGAGGTGTCCACTATATGTAAGAACAGAGTCAAGTGTGTCTAAGTGGCATGTGAATTCACTCCAAATAGGTTAATAGAGTCGAACATGTGTGTGTTTTCAGTCCAAATTGGCACATAAACCCCAAGAGGTGTGTGAATTCAATCAAAATCGTAGAAGATTGTCTAGTTCTGTGTGTTGAAAATACACATTGCATGAATTGAAAGAAAAAATGCAGGAGAAAGTCTCGAGGAATTTACAAATTGTCATATTCAGTAGGGGCATGCACGTGTTAATGGAATGTACACGTTACTAACATGTGTGTGCCTCTACTAAACATTACTTTGTTTGGTGTGTAACATTTAACACATTTAATGCTAAATAAATCCCTCTTTATCCATTGGTTCCTAAAAAACCTCCCCCCTAAAGGAATTTAAGCCCACAATTAAACCATAATCCACTAGTGCTTAGGTGCTTATGTGCTTAGGGGTCTGGGGCTTTAGGGATTATGGTTTAGGGGGTTTAGGTCTTTGGGGCTAACTAGGAATTAGGGGTTAGGGATTAAGGGGTTAGAGGTGAAGGGACTTGATACATATACCTAGTGCGTGGTATTTACCTATACCCATTATCCCCACACATAGGCCAATGATACCCTTGGGAGGTCATGTATAGTGGTTTAATGTGTCATTTACGATCCTAGATTCCAAGAAGATTCCATTAGTGGCTATGTATTGGATTTCCTCCCTTGACTATATCGAGGCCTCGAGACCATACTTAATGCTAAAAAAGTCATAAAGGCACTTCCCTTTCTCATAGACCTAGTATGTTCTTGGTAAGTCATGTGTGATGTTGCATCATTCATGATCCTATACATCTCCTAGTGGCATCATTGAAAAAATCCTAGTTGTGTCATTGAAAGCCTCTTAGTGGAAGCAATATCTATGGTGGTTCAAGGCATAATTATAGGACCTTGAGCCATATAGTGGTATTTGTAAGAGCCTAATTCCTAAGATTCCTTCACCAACCATGGATAACACCTTCACACACATACCTAGTGCTCAAAAATTGATAATGATATCTATGTCCACCCTCAAATGTCAAGGATACACTCAAGATATTATGTGTGGTGGTTTGAGGTAACATTATTAGATTTAGGTTCCTAGAAGCTTCTTTTAGGGATTAAGGCCTAGGTTTCTACGCCCTTCCATGTTTATGTTGCCATGACCCAATCCTAGTACTAAAAACTTTCTAATGCAACCCATATCCCCTCTCAGAGGCTATAGATCCCACATAAAGGTGTTGTTTGGTGCTTTAAGGCCTTGTCCATATCCCTTGAGCCCTAGAAGCCACCTTTAGCGCATAAGGCCAAAGTTTCATTGACTAGCCATGGTCAAGGAAAGATAACCTATACCAAGTGCTCATAACCTCCATATGATTCCCATATCCCAAGTTAGAGGTATGTGATCCTCTCAAGGAACCATTGGTAGTGATTTAAGGCATTATTCTTTGAGTTGGATGCCTAAAAGACTATTTTAAGTCACAAGGGGTTGGTTTACTCCCTTAATAATGTCCATGGAACCAAAACCCATCCTTGGTGCTAAAAAACTTCTAATGGCGCTTGTATTTCCAATAAAAGGAAAATATTCCATAAATAATCCGTGTGTGGTCGTTTTGAGGCCTTTTTTAATGGATTTTGAGCACCAGCAGCTACTTTTTGGGCCCAATGGTTGAGTTTCATTGCTTAAACTTCTGATTTTAGTATATGATGTGTATAATTTCTTGTCCATTCCCACCACAGTGAGTAGTAGTCTTCCATTTGTGGATGTATGTGTTGTTAGTGATTGAGCAAAATATGAAGAAACTTGAACTTTAAAACTTTAATCCATAATAACATTGCATATAAATCTCATCAATAATCCAAAGACATAAATCAAACCATAGAACACAGGATATACCCTTGGAAAACCCTCTACTGATTCAGAGGATAAAAAACCCAGCAAACGATCTTAGAGTATGATAGATTAGTAGCAGAGAATGATTACAACACAATAACAGATTGCTTTCATAGAGAGCACCTTAGAGTGAAGATCGAATGGAACACCGTATCTAACTTTCCAAGTGCATAGCACTTTAATAACAATTCAAATTAGGTTTTACAACAAAAATAGAATGGTTGCATGTAGCAACAAATTGTTAATACTTAGAACACTGATCCATCTTTAATCATGCACCCCATACTGATCTGGTGTCAAGCTAGCACTCCATAATTATCTTCCGCATGAAGATATGTGCCTTCCATTAATTAACTAACTCTAACTGAGTAGTTAACTGAGTTGAACTGAATGTAACTGAACATAATTGAATCTAACTGAATAGAACTAGTGCATCTCCATCAGTGTTTATTTCCAATAACCATTTGCATAAATTAAGGAGTTGAACCCTTCATTAACTGAACTTGTTTACCATAATTGCAATTCAAATTCTCTCTCTATTTGTGTGCTTATATTAAATATCTCTGCATGGTCCATGTGTGTTTTCATTAATTAATCATATGATACTCATAATATTGTTTCTAAACATATGATCATATGTATTGCCCCAGGTCATATATTCATATGCTAAATTAAATCACTCTAGGAGTAGCTAATCCCTACAGGAGATTTGTAGCACATGTTGACCATGACTAGCCATACATCATATAGTATATCTACTTTACATAGTAAAGTACACCACCTCACAACATGAGGATATTCGTAGGACTACACAAGCCTACTGTCCACCTCAATCGTGTGAGGATATTCATGGGGATACACAAGCCTACTGTCCACCTTAATCATATGAGGATATTTGTAGGGCTACACAAGCATACTTTCCACCTCAATCATATGAGGATATTCGTAGGGCTACACAAGCCTACTGTCCACCTCAATCATATGAGGATATTCGTAGGACTACACAAACCTATTGTCCACCTCAATCATATGAGGATATTCATAGGAAAACACAAGCCCACTATCTTGATATTACTCATAAGACTTTACAACATCACCACCTCAATCATATGAGGATGTTTGTAGGACTACACAAGCCTATTGTCCACCTCAATCATATGAGGATATTCGTAGGACTACACAAGCCTACTGTGTTGATATTACTCTCAAGACTTTACAACATCACCACCTCAATCATATGAGTATATTTGTAGGACTACACAAGCCTACTGTCTTGATATTACTCACAAGACTTTACAACATCACCACCTCAATCATATGAGGATATTCGTAGGACTACACAAGCCTACTGTCTTGATATTACAAGATTGGAGAATGACTCTCGATGCTGTAATCTCAACACTCCCTCTTAGTGAGGGAAACATTCTTTGCCATACCAAGCTTATCTCAGAAGTGTTTAAACTTTGTCACAAATAGGGGCTTATCACAAATTTGCAATGTACTCGTCAGTAACTATGTACTAGAAATCATGACCATGACATCAATGAAGTAAAATTTCATCTCGAATGTGTTTTATCATCAAACACATATAGGGTTTTTGAGAAAGCTTGACTATTAACCCCTAATGACTGTAGGCTCAAGTCTTTCACCCTAGTAGGTAGCATCCCACCCTACACTACTCCTCAGTATGTAGTCTTATCCACAAAATAGATTTTTCTTTTGTAGTACTCTCATACATACATCTTTCTTCTGTAGTACTAGCCACAATACACTTAACTTTTGTAGCACTAGCCTAAAATTACATCGTTTATCTCAGGCTAAAACAATAGCTGGATAGCACAATCAAATAATAGGTCTGCCATGTATCAAATACAATCAAGAGCCTATTCTAATGTACCTCAAAGGTACTCAAACATATGCTTAGTAGTAAGCATAAAATACAATAGGTCTACTAAAAGACCAACCGACTACTTACACAAAGTAGCATCATCTAGATCCAATATAGAATAAAGTTTCTCTAAACTAGAAACCATGGATTTTTTTAAATCCATCACATACAAAATTATACAACAAATGTGTAATAACATGCAGAAATAAATACTTATCTTTTCTTTCACTCTTCAACATTTGTTGACTTCTTGAATCTTCTGTTATATGGAGAAGTTCTTTGTGAGCATGCTAGTCTCTATGATGTTCTTCAAGTCATGATCACTTTCTCAGTGATCCTTCTATTTATATTTACAGCACCCCAACTACCTATTTGAGAGGTTTTAACTATTCTCTAACAGTCTAGACTATAAATAGTCTCTGAGACTTTTGACCATGTCTCTTCTCATGTGGATTCTCTCCACAAGCTATCACAACCCTCAGCTACCTAAGTCATGTATGATGACTAACTAGTGGGGACTTTATCTACTGTCACATATGAAGACACATCAATACTCCCTCTTCAACTAGAGGAGTTATTATGTACTATACCAATCTTGTCCCAAACAAAAGCTTAATAAGAATGCTGGCAATGCTGCTCATATATGGATATGTACCATGTCTCAAATATAACTGACTAGAACCCTCAAAAGCTTTACTGCATTTCAACATGCTCTATCTAGAGAAATACATGTGATCTTCCTCGATCACTATATTAGTCATATTTCATATATATTTAAAACTCTCTTTTATTGATCAAGACATATATGAGTCCACATACACTTGTACCAAGTAGGTACCACAACAAATGCTTTGTACATGTCTATGTACAAATTGCAAGGAACATAACAGATCTTGGGACCTGTGACTAACCAAATACATCTCAACTGACTTGAGATCCTCCAAATATGAAATAAGAATTATAAAATTTCATATTTAACTTCATATGTGTGGCCATGGATTTGTAGTCCATCATCCTAAAACTCTTCAGGCTCTTTTACTATACCTTTTCCTTAACCAAGAAGTTTTTTCCTAGTGACTTCCACACCACTAATCATAATAATCATAACAATATTCTTGAATACAGTTATCAACTTCCTTCTGAATATGAGCATCATGCATATCTCCTTTTTACAGGAGGTACATCAACCAATTTACACTGGTTCTTTAGGAGCTAGTGAGACTAGCAACTCCCTCTCACTATGTAAATGTGAGAATCATAATATGGGACCTCCATCACAGAGACTCGTGCTCATCTATATATGAAGCTCTTATTTGACACATGAATAGAATATCTTCAGGAGTCTTCACATCTATAATTAATCCATCTATTTTGTCTTCTTTCCAAGAGACATAGGAACCTCCCAAATTGTTCTCTTCCAGGCTTAGCCATCCGAATGACTCCACATTCATGTCCTTCTTTACTTGTAGGTAAGGGCATATTAATTTTTCCTACAAGACAAATTATTCTCATGGTTAGAACCATTTCATACTCATGAATTTTATTCAAATGAAATACTTTCAATATATTGATAAATATTTACCTAGTTATGTACATGTATTGACCAACCAATTTATCATAACCTATTATAATATTATGTACTGATATGTATCCCTATATCATTCCAAAAATTCATTTTATGAAAGAAATATACACCCCCATGTTCATATCTCATGAGGTAAGCATGAATCCCTCTATCTAGCCAATCATGTAGTCTTATGTTCACAGTTTATTAACCAATCATGCTGCCCTAAATCTCATGTCTTATGAATGATGTTTTCAGCCTTATATCAGTCCTATATAAGTCTTATATCAGTATTTATATCATCTCGCAAAATTTGGACTCATGATATTGATAACACTCCAATAAAGATAGGAACAACAATGAATAAGCTAAACACAATTCCAAATCCAGGAATACAGATTGTAATAAAACAGAATCTGATTTTATAAAAGCATATGATAATTAGATAATCATGCAGCCCAACATTCATATCTCATGAATCAATCATGCAGCCCAACATTCATATCTCATGAATCAATCATGCATCTCTATATTTATGAAATAAGTGTTATAGCCTGTTTTTGTTTTCTAATTTCGAACCATTTGCTTGTCTTAAAACTATGATTTTCCTTATTGTTTTAAAGTTTTGACCTTGGTTTCTTTTAAACTATTTTGATTTTAGCCTTATGTTTATAGTTGATTTTACAGGTTTTCTTTTTAATTTTTGCTTGATTTAATTAATTTCATGGTTTTTATGGGCTTATCGGATGCATATATTTCTAAAAGGTTCTAAAGAAATATCATAAGACCTTACTTAAAGTTATTTACAAAAAAAAATAGCACTTTGTTTGGAGTTTTGGTTAAAAAATCATAAAACAGGGATTCCTGTAGCGCAGAGGGAATCCCGTAGCGCTCGCCAGAAAAAGTTACACTAGTGCGCTACAAGAAAATCGTTTTTGCCAAAATAGTCATTTTTCAGTCCGATGTTTTTTGGGGGTTTCGTCCCTAAGGTATCAACTACATCAATTATCACATTTGATACATGTTTTGCCAAGTTTACCATTGAAACAGGTGTCTGGTGACTGGTCATCATGTGAGGAAGATCGTGGCAACTGTATGCAAATTAATAGCAAATCATGACAGATAGTGGAATGAGGCGAGATTGATGGGAAAGAGGTTCTTGAATTAAGCATTACGAAGCTGGTGGAGACGCTGGAATGAAGACACATTGCTAAGGAATCGGAACTGGCAGTTGAAGAAGGAGATTAGGGTTTCGCAGCGTGACAGTTGGAGGTGAACTGAAGACTTGAAGACACCTAGAGCGTTCAATTCAACATTCAACTAGTCTAAGAATCAATTTTTAACACTTGCAGCAAGCTGGGAGTGAGGTATCCCGTGTGACCTTGGTCATGGAATGTTAAATTGGGGATTTTTCTGTTAAGCCATATAATATCAAATTGTTAAAGGAAAACATAAATTCATGTATTCAACAAACTCTCAAGGGTGAGATATCAGTCCAAAAAGGTCTAAATAAGTAGCATTTGATGTTGGTAAAGTTCAGCTACAGACCTGTTAAATATTTTTGGTGCTCTGTTGACCTAAATTATTCAAATTGGGCATAAAGCATTTCATGAACCGATGATAGATTAGACTGTATAAAATTGAGGACAAGCATCTTGTGCAACTTCAAATGAGAATCTGAGAGTAAAACATTGCCACGATATGCTTTTGCCTATATCTGACTCGAGGAAAAAACTGGAAGGCATGGCTGATATGATTCGAGTGAAAAGTCTCAATGAGAAACCAAAGAAAAAGGATGGCCTCCTCCTATCTGCACAGTCAATTAGTGAAGCAAATGATGACAGGATGTCCACTCTATCATCTAGCCTTGCTTATGAGAATGATATCTCTGATGTGGTTGGCCTAAAAAGTGAGAGTGATGGGTTCAATGAGAACTTCAGGAAAAATGGTTGCCATCTTCAATTTGCACAACAGAGTCCTATTTGTGAAGCAAATTATTTGATCTTGTCTACGCCATCATGTAAACCTTCATTTCAGAATGAAGACATAGAAAGATTGCCTGATCTGATAAACACAGAAAGCTCAAATGACAATCTCAGAGAAAATTATTGCTACCTTCAAAATGTGAAGCAAATTTCTAGTAGTGAAGGAGATGCTGCACATTTCCCTTCCCTAGGCAACCCTACATTTGATAGTCATTTGAAAAATAACCAAAGCATGATATATTTTGCTAGTATAGATGAGTTCAATCAGAGACTCAAGGTAAAAGTATCCCTTCAATGTTCCCAAAAGGTTTCTGTCAATGGCATTTGGGATACAAAACAATGTGTAAAATTATCTCTATTACAAAACAAAGTACAAGAGTCTGAGAGTATGCTTAAAAAAGATGATCGTGATTCTCTCTCTGTTTAATTAAAATACAAAGAGAAGCAGGTAATACCCAAGATTAGTGTGAAAAGTCAGATTGACAGGTGCAATGACAACCTCAACGAAAAAGATTTCAGCCTCCAATCCCCAAAACAAACAGATATTGCTGAAGGAAATGATAGAGTCTTCTCCATGGTTTCATGTAAATCTCCATTTGAGAACATAGACATCGAAATATTGTTTTCTTCAATGACTGCTGCAGGGTTCAAGGAGAATCTCACAAAAAAGGAGTGTCATCTTCCATCTACATTGCAGCTTTGTAGTTATGAAATAGATGATGAAGACTTGTCTTCCTCTCCAGGCAGTTCTGCTCTTGAGAATGATTTGGATCCTGATTTTGCTAGTGTGGATAAGCTCAATGAGGAACTCAAGGTAAGATATTTCTTGCATTCTTTGCATAAGACTTCTAATGCTTCAGATTAGGACATACATGATAAAGATTACTGGCATGTAAATTCAAAGGCAGTTATCATAATACAAACAACAACAAGCCAATTTGATGGAAATGCTGCAGGAATTGATAAGGAGACCAAGATTGTTCAGGATGATGCACCAGCAGAGACATTTGTTTCTGAAAATATTGTACCTGCAGAAGAAATGTCAGATGAAAAAGAGGATATTGAAATGCAAAGATTATTGAGAATTCTGCTCTGTTTTTCCTGTTTTTGGTTATTGAAATTGAATGCATACCATGAGCTGATGGAGATGAATTTTAGAAATAAAAAAAGAGGTTTTTGTTCATAAGATACCCATTCACAAAAACCTCTCTCAATTTTGCAACATCTATCAAGGTTTGAAAGATCCAGTTTAATCTTTACAGCCTATTTTTCAGGGTCTTAAAAATATTTAATATTTTCCTGTTTTAGTGTTAATCGTTCGGGGCATATTATGATTGATTAGAGATGAATTTTTAAAAACCAAGAGAGGTTTTTGTCCATCACGGACACATTCAAAAAAACCTCTCTCAATGTTTACACAGGTGTCAGGGATTGAGATATATGGAAGATTCTTTGACACTTATTTTTCAGAAATTCGTCATATTTACCAAGAATCCGATTTTGCTATTTTTAGTAAATTAGTTGAAAGTTAGTTAATGTAACTGCTGGGTAGTTTCAATTTCGATATAATGAAGGGAAGATAGAACTAATTCTTTGTAAATATAAAATACGGATCAGGGTACAGAAGAGAGGTTGGACTTTTGGATGGCTAGAGGAGGTCTCTTGACTTATTGATAAGCTAAGTACTTGACTCTCATGTGTATTTGATGAACATATTATGAAATATATGCTCCATTTTACCCTTTAGTCTGTGTTTTGGCTTCATTTCTATCTTTTTTAGCTACACAATTGATAATTTCATTACTGGTTTATAGTCTTTATGCTTGTAGTTCTTGTCAGTTGTGGATGAACTTCAATGTTATGTTCTATTGGATACATGGTTATTATATTATGTATCTCTGTTTTTCTTTATTTGTGATTTAGTTCCTATTTGGCTTATGAATGTATTCCCTTTTGTCATCAAAATTCACAACCAGAAAAACCTTTCAAAAACCCTAAAAACCTAGTTTTGCTTGATTGAATATTTGAGATTGTGTTGGCTTGTTTCTTTGTAGTCTCGAAACAATTTCTGGCACAAACATCTTTCGCGCTGTTGCTGGGGAACGAAGTTGAAAACAGATTTTTCCCTAGGATACTTATCATTTCACTGGTTTTAAGAGGTGAACTTAAACCAGCACATCTTTAAGACTACTTTTCACCAGTTTGTCACAGTGGCTAATAGGGGAATTGGAACTAGAAACAGACTTGTTTCACCTTTGCAGTTGGGTGTTGCAGACCCAAAACAGATACTGAAAATAGCTAGAAGAATTAGAAGGTTTCAGTCATCCCCAGCTTTATGCAGCCTTCATTAATTTGAATTAGTGTCACCCCTTCCTTTTTCTGAAGAGAAAAAACAAAATCTATCTTGACAAATTGATTGGCGACTCCACTATTTAAAGATGCAGAGGCCGATGTCCATGGAAGCTATTCTGGCTCAAAGGTTTGCACCTTTCAATTTTTCTGATATTTCAGGTTTTCCAAATCCAGTACCTACTATGGATGTTTGGGGAGATTGTCTTCCACGGTTTAGAGAAAGCAAAGAGGATAATCCTTCAGATCACCTCATCAGATTTCATCAATGTATGGTCCAGTTAAATATACAGCATGAAGATGTGCTCATGAAGATGTTCATGTATTCCCTTGAGCAAGATGCATGAGAATGGTATTTTTCTCTTCCTGCTGCTAGCATTTCCTCACTGAAAGAATTCCACACATGTTTTTGGAAACATTGTAAGCATGTGTTCTCAGCTAAACTCTTTTTTAAAGATTGTTGTGAGCAGGCTGATGTTTATAATACAATTTCTGATTCAAAAAATCATGATGATGAGTACAATCAAGGGTTCAAAACATGTCATGAAGAAGTTGAAGTTTCAGAATTTGTTGAAGATGAAGAGGTAACATTTTCAGATACTACTGTCAAAGAAGAATTCCATGATCATTACGATAATCAAGTTGTTGTTTTAGGTCAGGTTGAGGATTATTCAAGTGATGAGATCAGTAGAGATAGTTTGGAATATTCTCATAATGATTTCAACAGTCTTAATAACCATTTGAGTGTTAATCCTTTTGAAGATCAATCTCTAGTTCAACAAACTGTTGGAAATCATTGTTGTGTTAAAGATCGGCTTTGTATTGAAGGAAAAGATGAACCTTTAGCATCATCATTCGAAATTTCTCAGAATGCTCCTTGTTATGATGAAGAGATTAGGGTTCTAATACAAGAATTCTATGATGGATTAGATTCTATTTTTTTTGGTTTTGATACTAAAATCGATGAAGGCCAAGCTGTTCACATTTTTTCAGAAGTTGCTTATATTCATGGTTATGATAAATCTACTTTTCAAAATCATTATGAAGATGCTCTAATTTTTAATAAATATGATGATGAAATTGAAAAGAAAGACCCAGAAATCTGTGAGGTGTGTGATATGTCACAATCTAATCAGCAGATTCAAGAATGCATTCAGTCTATTATCCTTGAACAACAAAAGCCAATCCATGATAGTCATTCATTTGAAGACAGTGTGGAAAAGGAGGTTCAGAGTGTTGATATTATTGATGATACTATCCAAAAAATTATGGAGAAAATTCAGGCTGATCTTGATGTCTTTTTTCTCCAATTCCTGCTTGATATTCATGGAACAAAATATTCTTATGGACAGCCTATCTTTTTCATAGAACAGGAAGAGGTAACTTATGGAAATTTTTATGATCCAGTAGCAGATTATTTAGAGTCAATACTAAGTTATAAATCTGTTATTTTAGAGACACCATTTAATGAAAGTGAGTATAAGTTGTTAGATCTTTGCTCTTCATGTTTTCCAATATTTCTGATTATATATATATTTGGAGTTGGAAACAAGTTTTGGTGGGTTGATGAATTTTTTTCCTAGTTACATTGGAAATGGGATTACAATTTGATTCAGTAAATGGAAGGTTCCTCAAATAAAGAGATTTGATTTTCATTGTATATATCAGTGTGTGAAGCATTGAATAAATACTCCATAGCCCAATGGATGTTTTGCAGAAAAAACAGGCAGTTTTGGTTACAGAAGGCACTAGTCTATAGGCTCTTGAAGTCTCACAGGGAGAACTTCATCCCGCAGCAGGAGCCAGATGTTATAGCCTATTTTTGTTTTCTAATTTCGAACCATTTCTTGTCTTAAAACTATGATTTTCCTTATTGTTTTAAAGTTTTGACCTTGGTTTCTTTTAAAATATTTTGATTTTAGCCTTATGTTTATAGTTGATTTTACAGGTTTTCATTTTAATTTTTGCTTGATTTAATTAATTTCATGGTTTTTATGGGCTTATCAGATGCATATATTTCTAAAAGGTTCTAAAGAAATATCATAAGACCTCACTTAAAGTTATTTACCAAAAAAAATAGCACTTTGTTTGGAGTTTTGGTTAAAAAATCATAAAACATGGATTCCTGTAGCGCTGGCTAGAAAAAGTTACACTAGCGCGCTACAAGAAAATCGTTTTTGCCAAAATAGTCATTTTTCAGTCCGATTTTTTTGGGGGTTTCATCCCTTGATACTACATCAATTATCACATTTGATACGTGTTTTTCCAAGTTTACTATTGAAACAGGTGTCTGGTCATCATGTGAGGGAGATCGTGGAAACTATATGCAAATTAATGGCAAATCATGATAGACAGTTGAATGAGGCGATATTGATGGGAAATAGGTTCTTGAATTAAGCATTACAAAGCTGGTGGAGACGTTGGAATGAAGACACATTGCTAAGGAATCAAAATTGGCAGTTGAAGAAGGAGATTAGGGTTTCGCAGCGTGACAGTTGGAGGTGAACTGAAGACTTGAATACACCTGGAGTGTTCAATTCAACATTCATCTAGTCCAAGAATCAATTTTTAACACCTGCAGCAAGCTGGGAGTGAGGTATCCCATGTGACCTTGGTCATGGAATGTTAAATTGGGGATTTTTCTGTTAAGCCATATAATATCAAATTGTTAAAGGAAAACGTAAATTCATGTATTCAACAAACTCTCAACGGTGAGATATCAGTCCAAAAAGGTCTAAATAAGTAGCATTTGATGTTGGTAAAGTTCAGCTACAAACCTGTTAAGGATTTTTGGTGCTCTGTTGACCTAAATTATTCAAATTGGGCATAAATCATTTCATGAACCGATGATAGAATAGACTGTATAAAATTGAGGACAAGCAGCTTGTGAAAGTTCAAACGAGAATCTGAGAGTAAAACATTGCCACGATATGCTTTTGCCTATATCTGACTCGAGGAAAAAACTAGAAGGCATGGCTGATATGATTCGAGTGAAAAGTCTCAATGAGAAACCAAAGAAAAAGGACGGCCTCCTCCTATCTGCACAGTCAATTAGTGAAGCAAATGATGACAGGATGTCCACTCTGTCATCTAGCCTTGCTTATGAGAATGATATCTCTGATGTGGTTGGCCTAAAAAGTGAGAGTGATGGGTTCAATGAGAACTTTAGGAAAAATGGTTGCCATCTTCAATCTGCACAACAGAGTCCTATTTGTGAAGGAAATGATTTGATCTTGTCTAAGCCATCATGTAAACCTTAATTTCAGAATGAAGACATAGAAAGATTGCCTGATCTGATCAACACAGAAAGCTCAAATGAAAATCTCAGAGAAAATTATTGCTACCTTCAAAATGTGAAGCAAATTTCTAGTAGTGAAGGAGATGCTGCACATTTCCCTTCCCTAGGCAACCCTACATTTGCTAGTCATTTGGAAAATAACCAAAGCATGATAGATTTTGCTAGTATAGATGAGTTCAATTAGAGACTCAAGGTAAAAGTATCCCTTCAATGTTTCCAAAAGGTTTCTGTCAATGGAATTTGGGATACAAAACAATGTGTAAAACCATCTCTATTGCAAAACAAAGTACAAGAGTCTGAGAGTATGCTACAAAAAGATGATTGTGATTATCTCTCTGTTTAATTAAAATATGAAGAGAAGCAGGTAATACCCAAGATTAGTGTGAAAAGTCATATTGACAGGTGCAATGACAACCTCAGCGAAAAAGATTTCAGCCTCCAATCCCCAAAACAAACAGATATTGCTGAAGGAAATGATAGAGTCTTCTCCATGGTTTCATGTACATCTCCATTTGAGAACAAAGACATAGAAAGATTGTTTGCTTCAATGACTGCTGCAGGGTTCAAGGAGAATCTCACAGAAAAGGAGTGTCATCTTCCATCTACATTGCAGCTTTGTAGTTATGAAGTAGATGATGAAGACTTGTCTTCCTCTCCAGGCAGTTCTACTCTAGAGAATGATTTGGATCCTGATTTTGCTAGTGTGGATAAGCTCAATGAGGAACTCAAGGTAAGATATTTCTTGCATGCTTTGCAGAAGACTTCTAATGCTTCAAATCATGACAAACATGATAAAGATTATTGGCATGTAAATTCAAAGGCAGTTATCATAATACAAACAACAACAAGCCAGTTTGATGGAAATGCTGTAGGAATTGATAAGGAGACCGAGCTTGTTCAGGATGATACACTAGAAGAGACATTTGTTGCCGAAAATATTGTACCTGCAGAAGAAATGTCAGATGAAAAAGAGGATATTGAAATGCAAAGATTATTGAGAATTCTACTCTGTTTTTCCTGTTTTGGGTTATTGAAATTGAATGCATACCACGATCTGATGGAGATGAATTTTAGAAAAAAAAAAGAGGTTTTTGTTCATAAGATACCCATTCACAAAAACCTCTCTCAGGTTTACAACAGCTATTAAGGTTTGAAAGATCCAGTTTAATCTTTACAGCCTATTTTTCAGGGTCTTAAAAATATTTAATATTTTCCTGTTTTAGTGTTCATATTTAGGGGAATATTCTGATTTATTAGAGATGAATTTTTAAAAACAAAGAGAGGTTTTTGTTCATCACGGACCCATTCACAAAAAACTCTCTCAGTTTTTACACAGGTCTCAGGTATTGAGAGATATGGAATATTATTTGATACCTATTTTTCAGAAATTCTCCATATTTACCAGGAATCCGATTTTGCTATTTTTAGTAAATTAGTTGAAAGTTAGTTAATGTAACTATTGGGTAGTTTCAATTTCGACCTAATGAAGGGAAGATAGAACTAATTCTTTGTAAATATAAAAGAGAGATAAGGGTACAGAAGAGAGGTTGGACTTTTGGATGGCTAGAGGAGGTCTCTTGACTTATTGATAAGCTAAGTACTTGACTCTCATGTGTATTTGAAGAACATATTATGAAATATATGCTCCATTTTACCCTTCAGTTTGTGTTTTGGCTTCATTTATATCTTGTTTAGCTACACAATTGATAATTTCATTGCTGGTTTATAGTCTTTATGCTTGTAGTGCTTGTCAGTTGTGGATGAACTTAATGTTATGTTCTATTGGATACATGGTTATTATATTATGCATCTCTATTTTTCTTTACTTGTGATTTAGTTCCTATTTGGCTTATGAATGTATTCCTTTTTGTCATCAAACTTCACAACCAACAAAACCTTTCAAAAACCCTAAAAACCTAGTTTTGCTTGATTGAATATTTGAGATTGTGTTGGCTTATTTCTTTGTAGTCTGGAAACAATTTTTGGCACAAAAAATAAGCATGCAACTCTATATTCATATCTTTATGAAACAATCATGCATCATTTATATTCATAATCATGCATGCTCTACATTCATATTTTATAAAATAATCATGCATGCTCTATATTCATATCTTATGAACAATCATGCATCCTCTATATGATTGTAATGAAACCATTCAAAAACATATAGATCTAAATAGCATATAATAAAAAATTTGGGTACTTATATTTTTTTTGTTTTGCATGCTCCCTCTTGATCTCTGCTTCCTTGTGGAGATTACTATAGTCCCTCGGTCATGGTCACTTTGCAAATTTGAGTGCATGTAGGAGGTAGCAAATCTTTGCATGGAGAAATTGGATCCCATGCAACCTAAAGCGAATGTTCTTCTTTCAAAGAAAAATTCTTCCAACGATCATCCTCTTCTTTGGATGAGATCTCAAATCTATGAGGCTCTCATTATACAAAATATCCATTGAATAATGATATTATCCAACTTACAGATCTTGGGGTTGTTCCATCAATTGATCCACTTTGGGAAAACGACCATAACTCGAATTATGAGAATTTCATCTTCAAATACCTGATCATAGCTCTCAAACAGTTACATGTTTTAAGATATTCTCGTGCGTAAGCTAAATCAGCCAATTTCAGAAGTGGGTTTTCAACCGTTTTGTCTGATTCCTCACAGATTGATCAAAACGTCTCCACAAAATTTGTCTCCTGGAAAGGGACGAAAATGGTGCATATTGACTTGCTCTTTAATTCACCCTGCATAAAGAGTCCCCATTCACTAAGGTCAAGTAAACATCTAGATCATTCTCCTTAAGAATGATTCACACTCTTTCCTTCAATTTGGAAGTATCTTCAAATTGGTCTTCCAGTTGGATGGAGATCGATGCCATGGCTCCAAGATCTTTGCTCAATACTTCTCAAGATCACGTAGGCTTTAGTTGCTTGCACAAACTAAGATCTTGCACACCCTTGCTCTGATACCATGTTAGTGATTGAGTAAAATATGAAGAAACTTGAACTTTAAAACTTTAATCCACAATAACATTGCATATAAATCTCATCAATAATCAAAAGACATAAATCAAACCATAGAACACATGATATACCCTAGGAAAATGCTCTACTGTTTCAGAGGATAAAAAACCCAACAAACGATCTTAGAGTATGATAGATTAATAACATAAAATGATTACAACACAATAGCAGATTGCTTTCATAGAGAGCACCAGAGAGTGGAGATGGAATGGAACACCGTATCTAAATTGCCAAATGCATAGCACTTTAATAACAAGTCAAATTAGGTTTTACAACAAAAATAGAATGGTTGCATGTAGCAACAACTTGTTAACACTTAGAACACTGATCCATATTTAATCATGCACCCCATACTGTGATCTGGTGTCAAGCTGAAACTCTATAATTATCTTCCACATGAAGATATGCACCTTCCACTAGTTAACTAACTCTAACTGAGTAGTTAACTGAGTTGAACTGAATGTAACTAAAAAAACTAGTGCATCTCCACCACTTTTTATTTCCAATAACCATTTGCATAAATTAAGTAGTTGAACACTTAATTAACTAAAATTGTTTACCATAACTGCAATTCAAATTCTCTCTTTATCTTTGTGCTTATATTAAATATCTCTTCATGGTCCATGTGTGTTTTCATTAATTAATCATATCATACTCATAAGATCATTTCTGAACCTATGATCATATGTATTGTGCCAAGGCATATAGTCATATGCTAAAGTAAATCACTCTAGGGGTAGCTAATCCCTAAAGGAGACTTGTAGTACATGTTTACCATGACTAGCCATACATCACATAGTATATCTACTTTACATAGTAAAGTACACCACCTCACAACATGAGGATATTCGTAGGACTACACAAGCCTACTATACACCTCAATTGTATGAGGATATTCGTAGAGATACACAATCCTACTGTCCACCTCAATCATATGAGGATATTCGTAGGGCTACACAAGCCTACTGTCCACCTCAATCATATGAGGATATTCGTAGGACTACACAAGCCTACTGTCTTGATATTATTCACAAGACTTTACAACATCACCACCTCAATCATATGAGGATATTCATAGGACTACACAAGCCTACTGTCCACCTCAATCATATGAGGATATTTGTAGGACTACACAAGCCTACTGTCCACCTCAATCATATGAAGATATTCGTAGGACTACACAAGCCTACTGTCTTGATATTACTCACAAGACTTTACAACATCACCACCTCAATCATATGAGGATATTCATAGGACTACACAAGCCTACTGTCCACCTCAATCATATGACGATATTCGTAGGACTACACAAGCCTACTATCTTGATATTAATCACAAGAATTTACAACATCACCACCTCAACCATATGAGGATATTCATAGGACTACACAAGCCTATTGTCTTGATATTACAAGTATGGAGAATGACTTCCGATGCTGTAATCTCAACATATGTACGCCCAAATTTATGGAGAAGATTTTAAGCAACAATGGTCCATCATACCAACCTTCCAATGCCTTTAACCTTGATTTCAAAATCATGTAAACATCATGGATAACACATGAATTTGCATCATGCGAACCATCATGCTTGGAATCCAAATTTTAAACACCGTGCTCTTATGAGGCTTCCATTTTGATGCATGTAAATACTTATACAACCTTGTTATCTCTTTGAAATATTGATGCATCTGAATATGTAATAAAAAATTATGTCACATCCTTTTCCAAACTCAGTGATCACTCCCATCATTTTAAAACAATCCTTATATTCATACATAGTTTTTCCATAGAATGCCTTATCAATAAAGGGAATGCCATTTTCTCGTAGGGGTGAATATATCCAAATGGAATCAAACATGAAAGTTCTAGTTGGATATTTGTATCCTCTGGATGTTTTCATCCATTTGAATTCTGATATACTCTACATAAAAGCATCCAACAACTTCCACTTTTTTTTCAAATATTGGATCCATTGTAGCACAAGAAATGGAATCTCCTTTGTCAAAGCATGGGAAACAAAAAGAAGATTGGTGTTCGGAGAAACTAAATCTGGAATATCTACTACATCAAGGTGTCTTTGAAAGAATAAAATCAAATCATGAACTGAATACATCAAACCTTCTACACAAGGTGGTGAGGATGGACTATGTGTACATCGTGAGACAAAATATGTCTACGATCGCTTTCTTGACCTTGTCCTAATGCTTTCTCCAAAATATGTTTCGAATCCAATAGTATTTTCTAAATTTCTATCATCTTACATAAATGTTTATCCCAAAATATGACGTCACATAAAATCACTTCCTCAACTTTTAATTGGGTTTGAATGGAATATCTAAATTTCACTAGTTGTGGATAACAAAGAGTGTCATGGGTAAGGCATCGAAAGACCCAATTTTTCAATGATAGGCACATTACCAATTATTAGAGTAAGGATTAACAAAAATACAATGGAACACAATGAATGATTCCATGGTTCCACTTGTTATTGAAAATGATACTTTCTCGTGAAAAAACCAGTAAAATATGCCTGTATTATAAACGCAAATCTAGTTACCATTTCAGTGGGAAGAAAAGTACAGATTCCTTCAACTACCATATTTTTTCCTGTAAGTTGTTCTCCCAATCGAAAAATTAATATAATATCCCATTTTCTGACATCTTTCGTCCTCTCAACCCTACACTCGTCTTCCATAGGAAACCACTACCTCCAAATGTAATAACTACATTGTTTTGTCAAAAAATGATCTTCTTTTGCTAACAAATGCAGAATGGAGGATTCATTATCATTGATCCCAAAATCTATAAGGTTGATTCCTCGTAAAACAAATATTTTATAAATCATGTTAAGATCCATGTGTTCCAGCTCATGAGCCGACAGATTATTTATCTTAAACATTAACAAAAGAACTTTAGGGTGAATACTAGGGAGTTGTTGTTTTATAGCTTCAACCTTCTTAGGACGTAGGCATAGAACTATAACAGTATTGGGAAGTTGTCATCTATAAATTTATTCAATATGTGTTGTGCATGACCTATATTCTATCTATTCAAGAATAATATATCCAATCTTAACAATAAGGGGAGGGATTTCATTGAATTGTATCCTATATCCATTATTGTAAATGCAAGGCTAGATTCTGACTAAGAAGACACTCTTAAATCCAATACCCACATTGAAAAAAATAATTTTCCATTCAAAACAAGAAAGAAAGCAATATGGTTATATATTTGCACTAATATATAATTTAGAAAAAGGTTGTTATGATTTCAAGAATAGATAATATGAAACACTCATATTTTATACCTTTCTCTCCAATATAGCCACCTTCCCTGCTATTATCTTTGGTGGATTGTCCCACACTAGAATCAATATTATGTTTCTAAAACATCTTCTAATTGTTAAAAACTAACAAGGTAGTAAGAGAGCCTATTCGAACTACATATTTAGTTGTAATGTTGAACTCCAATGAAGGTTTCACATCTCAGGCATAATCATTGTCCTCTGCATATACCCCATATCCCATCTTAGAGGCCATATATCCCACCAAAGGCTTGAACATGCATATTTGGTATTGAAAACCTCATATTGGGACCAATATACCCACTTCAAGTCCATGGATACCTTGGAAAGGTCTTGTTTGGTGTTTCAATGTGCCGTTCATGGATTTAAATGCTTTGATGTTTCCTCCAATATCTAAGGCCCAATTTTTCTCCCTTGACCATGTTTAAAACCCCAATATCATATGTTGAAATATTGTTGTTGGCCTCTTTTCCTGACTCACGCGACCCAGGTTCAACAACAAAAAACCAACAAACACCCAAAGACATCGGCTCGATGGAGCAAGCTTAGTCAGCAAGTGCAGTCTCACCTAAGATATCTTAACGTGTAACTGCCAGAAGCATGTTTCCTTAGTTGGATAGGGAGTACACTTCGTTGGCACGTGACTAAGGCACTCGAAAGAGATGGAGTCTTTCACTACTCGACAACGACGCAACAGTGCGATACAGTCAGCATATGCTTTATCATTGCGAACTTAACAAATGGTGCAACTATGCGATGCAACTGATCCCTTGAACATCATGACAACGGTGCAACAGTATTATAACTTAACAGTATTGTAACAGTAGTAATACATAGTGCTCTATAATGATTTAGTTATTCATTCATTTATTGCATTCATAAATATTGTGACATTCATTCACACAATAACTGTAAATAATGGAAGCTAATCAAACATTCAACATTCACAGTTAAAGAATCAACCATTCACAGTTAAACATTCAACCATTCACATTCACCATTCAACACAGGAAATAACGTGGAAACCCATCTGGGAAAACCACCAAGGTGCTCTTCATCTAGCATGAGAAATATAGGTAGCACCTTGTAGTCGGCGACTTGCAGACTGTTCTTAATATATGTTTGTTAGCTCAATTATTCTTGCTCTAATTCTCTCTAGTTTATTTATTCTATCTACTCCTACTGATCCGCACACAGCTTGGATCGACTCTTCTACTCTATTGTCTACGCACTTAGCTTCATATTAACTCCTACAAAATGGTCTGCACACTCAGCTATAGATCCACGGCTCAACAACCTACTACTATAAGACTCCTCTCTGATCTTTTACAATACTTATACTCTTACCAACTCGTAATGAAGCTAGCTTAAACTATTTTTTGAAGTTAACCTTTCAAAACCCTTATATAGAGTGGGTTCCTATTATTTATAGTGTTTACAAGACAGTGCAGGGTTGACCGAGTACAACTTAGTTATTACAGACTCAAGTAGATACAAAATATCTTCTATTACATTAATGTCGGTCCATACCTAGCTGCAAAAGTCCTGTATTACATTAACCACGACCATAACTAGCCACGGAAACGTCTTTCATCCTCTCTATACAGTTCATAACTAGCCGCAAAACTATCCTTTAGTCTTCTGTTGGCTTGTCCTTCTGTAGTCTTCCTTGACTTGCACTTGCTCAACCTTAACTCTTCTACCTGCCTCTTCCATTGACTGGGATCTACCTTTCCTCGTCACAACTTCCTATGCTCTGTGCTTGCACTTCTTCCTTTACATTCCTTTATCCGTCGCGCGCCTGTTTTTCCTCTTGCACTTGTACGTCAGATTCTTCCTTGTGCACTTTTTTTGGCCTAATAGGCCCCAAACACTCACATGTGGATCTTCCCAAGCCACTAAGAAAAAATTGAAGTCTCTACAAAATTCAGGTTTCTGCAAAACTCATGTCTCTGGCACAAGCCGTGCCATAGGACCAAACTTGTCCTAAAATTCTTGCAAAATTTGTTGCACCCAGGAAACATCCGTGCTGACCTCTTCAACTTTCTTTTCCAAATGTTCCACATGGTTGTAACTGATATGTTTCGATGGTCCTTCTTCCAATGGCCGAGTGATATGTTGGAGCTTCTGATGTACATGATGAATAAGCCTTATAACCCTTTCGTCCTTTGACTGGTGCACTGCCACTTTGTCATTCCTACTCTGATCCTTGTCAAGCAGAGACTTTACCTCATGTTGGAGCTACTTCAACTCAGCTACTTTTGCAACCTTCTCTTTAAGCGACAACTTCTTCATGATTTCTTTAACCATTGCAATTTCCAAATCATCTTGCTGTGCATCTTCCTTGATATTTTCCTCAGCTTCGTCTTCCAGAACAAATACCCATTATGTGATGAAGCACGTTTTGTGGCGATCCTCCTTCACGATTCTAACTTGATGATAGCCAAAGAAGCCATTATTGAATGAATACATCTCTTTCCCTCTGATGCTTTCAAGTACTTCATCTATAAACGGTGTTGGGAATGGATCGTGTAGGAATGCGTCGTTCCGCTTCCTTAGGTGTACACAGATTTTGAATTCACCTATTGTCTTATTATTTTGGATCAATATAGGGCTGATCCACTATGATTTTTCAACAGGTTTAAATATCCCTGAGTCGAGCATGTGATCCAATTCTTCTTTTACCTTCTCTTTATACCTTGGATTCAACCTATAAGGTCGCTACTTAACTGGTTTAGAATATGGTTTTAGGGGTATTTTCATCTCCCCTAGGTCGGTGACTATTCCCTTCATATTTAAGAGGCTGGTACGGAATAGGTCCTAATACTCATGCAACAAGTCTGCGATATTTTCTACCATCTCATCATACCAGTAATCTCCTATATTGGCGAACTTCGGGTTATCCGATGATCCAATGTTCACTTTCTTGATTTTTAGTAGCTTGAGGAACTGGTCATTGGAAGTACCACTACCTTCGAATTCATGCATACCCTCCGACTCTGGTATGTTTATGTTAGTGGGATCATCATATGGTTCTCCATACATGTTGTAACAAGCCATCCATTGTTGGATGGTCGTACTGCATTGGTGGTAACTTTCCACTTCGACAAGGATTTTGTGAATATCTTTTCCTTGATCGTATGAAGCGCAGTATCAACTATAGGTTTCTCATCAACAAATTCAAATGTGTGTGTGAACTACTTAGCTAGCCCTTCCCAATATTGAGTTCCTTGTCACAATTCCATGGATGTATACTAGCATATGGGTGTCATTTCCAATGTATGAATGAAATGATGGGCCCATTCGTGTCATGGGTATTCTGCAAATGCTATGCGACACTGATTAATGTGCTCAAAAGGGTTTGACAGTCCTATGTATTTCTGACTCATGACATTGAATTCTTCACTGAATCTAACTTCTAGCAATATTATGCACTGTGGCCATTCTGATATGGATTTCTTATGTGTACCCCGCCATCTGGCAGGCATAGCCTTCAAAACATAGTCCAATGAAGACAAGCACTACGGTTCTATTACCAATCATTCAAACTCGCTAAGGAAGGTCACAAGGTTAGGTAATCCCTCATATGTGGGTAACTCCCTCAACTGATTCTCTACCCGTCGCACCGACCGAGTATTTATGGTGCATCACCTCATAGAGACTTCATGCAATCTATTATGCTAGTTCTCTAAGGCCACTCCTGATTTATATGTGTAGGAAATATCACTCTTCTAGCTCAGGTTTCCATCGGTTGTCGAGTTGATGTAATCTTCTTGTAATGCAGTGATTATAGATCTAGTCGAGATAATCACCCTATCCCACGCTGTAGACAGGATCAACGTATCTTTGTCCCTCATCTCATCATCCTCAAACGAGAGAATCATTTTCTTGAAGTTTATAATGGTCTGATTATCTATGGCCCAATTTATCCCCAGAAGTGTGGGATATGGGTTTGTGTCATCGACAATGTTAATGACTTCAAAGTATGCAAATGTGTGCAACCCCTCAATGTCGATAGGGACTTGGCTCAACCTACCAATCAGTAGGACCTTTGTCTGATTTGTAAGTTGCAACTAGATAGGGGACTGGTCCAAGCACGGATTTCCCATGCTCTCCCAAGTCTGTCACATCAAAATATTGACATCTGACCCTAGATCTAGAATGATGTAATCCATGTCATAATCCCCTATCTACATATTCATTCTTAACTCGCGGTCGGTTTTTAATTTCTTCTTGACATGGTTAACCTTTCTTCCAGGTTGCGACTATTATGGGGTTTCTTCTATCAGTGCTTGTAGTTCTACGATAACATCTTTATCTTGAATTAGCACCAAGAAACTTGACAGAAATGACTTGAGCTTACTAACCTTTTTTGGAATCGGATTCTGGAATAGTTGTTGTAAGTGTTCATGCATCTCCCTGAATTCAACTGATGTTGACGTTTGTTCTTGATCTACAAACTTCGGTTGCATATCCAAAAAGACTTGGTTCTTATTTTGAATGTCGAATGGTACTTTCTTCCGCACCATGGGTCTCACCTGCGGGTGCGGTTGTGGTTGTTCTTGCGGTATATCC
This sequence comes from Pseudotsuga menziesii, assembly GCA_001517045.1. Lineage (NCBI taxonomy): Eukaryota > Viridiplantae > Streptophyta > Pinopsida > Pinales > Pinaceae > Pseudotsuga > Pseudotsuga menziesii. Next base: position 24,778 of record LPNX010751758.1, on the reverse strand, counting down.
TGATCAGCCCCAATCGCAACACCTCCTTGTGTTATGACAAAAATGCTTGGCTCTCTTCGCTCAATAGCAATCATTTGGACATTTAATTTGGGATTTGGATTCAGATTCAGGTTCGACGTAGGGTTAGGACCTGCGATGGTTCGATACTTCCACTTTGCAATCAACCGATGACATTGCTCCACATTATAGTCCTGTGCTTTGCAATATGAACATGTCTTTGCAGGATCTTGGAAATCTCTAGCATAATGGCCCATCTATCCACAGTTATGGCATGTTACCTGACCTCTTCCTCTTCCAAATCCTCCTCCCCCTCTTCCTTTGAATTTTCCACCCCCCTTCCCTGAGGTTGTGGTTTCTACTGTGGGTACTGATTCTACTTGTATTGTGGCTGATATTGGTTCTGTGGTGCATACTAATTCTGACATGAATACTGGTTCAGAGGCACATATTGCAGCTGATACTGGTTTGGTGGGAAAGGTGCAGGCTGGTAGTGCGCTTGTGCTTGTTCATCCTTAACCTGCCCATCGTTCTTCATGAAGTAGGTGTCTACTATATTTTCCTTCAAGAGTTTTTATGTTTTGCAATCCTTCTCTTCATGCCCCACTGACTCACAAAATTTACAGAAAAGGCTTGCTGGGGTACTTATAATCTTTTGCAAGTATAGAAAGTCTTCATCGTGATTCCCTCTAGTCTATAAAATTCGGCACCAGGGTAGTCTGTGGGAGCTCAATGGGTTTGGCGCACCCGATGAGATATAGTTCATGTACGTCGGACAATTATCCTTGGTGTGTCCATCCATTCTGAATTTCATACACCATAAGTATTCTTGGACTTCCTTTCCCTTCTTGATATCCTGAAGTTGTATCATCATATTATCCATATGCAACTGAATCTGCACCATTCCGACGGCACCATCTCCGATTGGCGAGGCTTCCAGCTTCATTACTAATTCGAGCGCTTTTGTCTACGATTCGATCTTTTGTTTCATTAATGGGCCTCAAATGTGTGGTAATAGTGCTGTAATAAACCACTATTTATGTTGTGCATCCAACATTTGGAAACTTACTTTGGCCATCAAAGTTTTAAACCGCTTGTCAAAGTCCCATATGGACTCTTCCAATGATTTTTTTATCTCCTTGATCTTGGTGATACAATGCAACTCATATTTAGGTTTTCTGAACTCACAAATCATCGTAAGTTGGATCTCTTCAAGGGTCTTATGTGGGGTTCCTGGTGCTACTATGCAGAACTTCATAAACCCTTCCAGTGCACGACCCTTAAGAGTCATGATCATTTGCTCCTTCTTTAGGTCCACGTTATGAACTAGGTGAACCATCCAAAAAAATTCACAGAGGAACCAATGATGCTCTGGATCCTCTGCTCCATTCCCATTGAATGTGGGTAATCTAATATCATGCCCAGCCATTGAGTTGGCATCGGGGTTGTCTGATGAATAATTTAAAGGAGGTGTACCCTCTTGTGCACTATTTGCAGTACTATCAATATTAGTATTAACAACTCTTTCAGGAGATGAGGCTCTAGAACTTACCTTTGGAGATACTACTGGTGTGATGTAGTTGCGTCTTGGTCTTGGTGTCTCTACAGATTCCTCTAACTCTTCTGCTTCAAATATCGGCTGATACTCTTCCTCTTCATTGCAACACTCTTCGTCTAGCCACAACTCAAATTTGTAGTCACTTTCTTCGAATAGACTAACACTTGTATTTTTCCTTTTTCCAGACTTAAATCTCCTTCCACTCCTTAGGAATCCAACTTCTAGTTCAGGTTGCGTACTTCCTGGGAACATCTCAGCTCATCATTTCCCATTTTCTCTACAGATCACCCGCAACATATCCCCTCCTCTGGATATAGAAATCAACTGCTCAACTGCAAGATACCCTTCTCATAGACGAGCATCTTGATCCATGTACTTATAGACAACAAGTATCTTCGTTGAGGTTCTTGGAAAAAAAATATTTCAGCCTTAGTATATGAGGTTATAGTTTCTACTACAAGCTCAATAATACATCCTTGCAAAATACCATCGACCCAAAAATTAACAGCTCTATAGATGGGGTTACTTACATTGGTTATCTTGTGAACCAACTGATCACTCCACTCAACCGCTTCTCTTCTCTAAAAATTTGTTTACCGAGTTGCCAATATTGACAACCACTCATACAGCATAATGGGAAACTCTACAAAGAAGATCTCATGAATATCAGAGTATATGTACCAGTCTAAGCAGTTTTCTGCGCTCAACCGCGATCTTGTGCTCTCTTCTTTTGCAAATATTAGTGTCTTAACTCCAACCAATCCACTATTTCCTTCTTTGTCAGATTCCACAACATCTCCCTCAACTCAAATGATTACAGTCCCAGCAATGAAACCATTTTTTGGCCTCTTTTCCTTACTCACACGACCTAGGTTCAACAACAAAAAACCAACAAAACACCCAAAGACATTGGCTCGACAGATCAAGCTCAGTCGGCAAAACTCACAAGGCAGGCGCAGTCTCACCTGAGATATCTTAATGTGTAACTTCTTGAACCATGTTTCCTCAGTTGGAGAGGGAGTATAGTCCCTTGGCATGCAACCAAGGTGCTCAATAGAGATGGATGGATGGAGTCTTTCACTGCTCGACAACACTGCAGTAGTGCGACAAAGTCAGCGTGCGATGCTACTTTATCCTTGCGAAATTAACAGCTGGTGCAACTATGTCGACAGTGCAAGAGTATTATAACGCCATGACAATGGTGCAGGCGTATTATAACTTAACAATATTGCAACAGGAGTAATACATAGTGCTCGACAATGCTTTAGTTATTCATTCATTTACTGCATTCATCAATATTGCGACATTCATTCACATAATAACTATAAATAATGGAAGCTAATGAAACATTCAACATTAATAGTTAAGCATTCAACCATTCACATTCACCATTCAACATAGGAAATAATGTGGAAACCCATCTAGGAAAAACCACCAAGGTGCTCTTCATCTGGCATGAGAAATATAGGTAGCACCTTGCAGTCTGCGACTTGCAGACTATTCTTAAGATATGTATGTTAGTTCAACTCTTCTTGCTCTCATTCTCTCTGGTTCATTGCTTCTATCTAATCCTACTGATCTGCACATAGCTTGGATCGACTCTTCTACTCTACTGTCTATGCACTCAGCTGCAGATTAAGTCCTACAAAATGGTCTGCACACTCAGTTGCAGATCCACGGCTCAACAACCTACTACTATCAGACTCCTCTCTAATATTTTACAATACTTCTACTCTTACCAACTCATAATGAAGCTAAGCTAAACTATTTATTGAAGCTAACCCTTATACAGAGTGGTTTCCTCCTATTTATAGTGCTTACAAGACCGCGCAGGGTCGACTGAGTACAACTCAGTTATTACAGACTCAAGTAGCTACAAAATATATTCTATTACATTAATTTCGGCCCATACCTAGCCGCAAAATTCTTGTATTATACTAACAAAGACCATAAATAGACATGGAAATGTCTTTCAGCCTGTCTGTACAAGTCATAACTAGCCGCAAAATTATCCTTTAGTCTTTTGTCAGCTCGTCCTTCTGCAGTCTTCCTTGACTTTCACCTGCTCAGCCTTAACTCTTCTACTTGACTCTTCCACTAACTTAGATCTTCCTTTCCTCGTCACACCGATCCTCATCACAGCTTCCTCTTCTATGTGCTTGTGCTTCTGCCTTTACCTGCCTTTCTTTGTCGCATGCATGTTTTTCCTCTTGCGCTTGCACGTCAGATTCTTCCTTGTGCACTTTTCCTGCCCCAACAATTGTAACTTCGAAGAATATTCTAAATGTATTTTACTGATGTACCCCAAGGGAGATGCATTATTCATCCATCAATATGTTACTATTGTATTTGGTCATCATAGAGTCATGAGGTAAATCCTCCATTGTAAGTCAGATCAATAGTACCCCAATAAATATAATATGATATTGCTTTGAGATTTCCCGGGTGAATTTGTCCCAGTTAGTTTAGTGGGGCTGACTTGTTAGGTTAAAATTCAAGTGACATAAAGAGTATAAATAGAGGAGTTGTTTTCCTCATTTGAACATAGACTCACACTTGTGTATAGCACATAAGAGAGAGAGAGAGACCTACCAGCAAGGAGAAGGATTACCTATTTTGGGGTTTTATCTTATACGTCTTATACAAAGGAAGTTTTGCTGGTTTTTCTTCACCTTGAGGGTTTCCCAGGATAAATATGTGCCTACCTTGTGATTGTGTTTCTTTTAGTGATTATGCATATGCTACTATTGTGAATTTGGATTAAACACTAATGATATCTAGCTAATCATATTAAATATTAACATGGTATCAGAGCTATCCTGAATAGAACAACTTTCACAAGGTGAAACTCTCTTTCCTCTCCCTCCAACAAGAAATTAGGGTTTCTGCAAAATTTGGAATTTTGAAGATCTGATTGCATAGAAATTTGTACCTCTCTAGAGAGCATATATTGAGCCCTAGACCTAATATTTTGAGTGGGTGAATCTTCAGTAAAGACAAACCCTAGTTTGGCCTTGAACTAGAAAATTGCAGAAAACCATAACCAAAAATCTATAGAAACTGAAACCTCGCAAGAAAGTTTTGAAGGGTGAATATTTGGGATTACTAGAAATCAAGTGGACCACAAAACTCGCCTCATTCAAGCGCATCTCCTGGTAAGGTCAATTTTTCATTTTGAGAAATTTCAATTTTTAGTGACCGCCTGGATAAGATGGCCCCAAGAATTAAGCTTGAGGACAATCTGGAAGGCATAAAAAACTTCTGATCATGGAAGTATAAGATTGGTCTCATTATTAGAGAGAATGATCTTGACAATACATCAAAGATGAAGTTGCTGAACCATAAGAAGATGAAGCCAAGGAGAAGCATCAGAAAGAACTAATCAAGGGAATGAGGATCATTGTTGATTCTATCTCACTTGATCCCTCAAGTGTCATATAAAGAGACAACAAATAAAATGTATGATTCCCTTTCCATAATGTATGAGGGAAGGAACATCAACAAAACGACGAATTTGAGAGCTCAACTTAAGAGTACCAAGATGAGTAAAGGAGAATCCATTCAATATTACTTCACATGGGTCTCCTAGTTCAAGGAACAACTAGATGCCATTGGAGACTCCCTTGATGAAAATGAAATAGTTATGATTACTCTCAATGGTCTCACTAGAACTTGGGAGTTATTCATACAGACTATGTGTGCCAGAAAATCAAGTATGATGTTTGATATTGTATGGGAAGATTGCATCTAAGAAGAATCTAGAGTAACTAACACAGAAGCTCTACTTAAAGAAGGTGATAAAGATCTATCCACCCATACCATAAGAATAAGACAATCAAACTTCAAGAAGGATATCCACAAGAAGTATAGACCTCCAAAGAAGTTTCAAATGAAAAAGAGAAAACAGTCAGAATAAAAACTACTCCAAATATCAATGTTACAACTACCATAAGATAAGACACCTTTATAGAGAGTGTCCATTGAAGAAGGACAACAACAAAATACATCATGCTCATCTATATGAAGATGAGGATGAATAAGAAGAAGAAATACCTCTAAAGAGACAAGCAAAAGAAGAAGATGTTGAAGAATATGTACTATTCTCTGCACTCTCTAGGTCTGTAATACCTAGAGAAGATACATGGCTTATTGATAGTGGTGCTTCAAAGCACATGACAAGAAAGAAGCAAACTCTATCAATACTTGAAGAAAATAACTCTCCTTAGAAAGTATCATTAGGAGATGACTATAAATATCCCATCAAAGGCATTAGTGAATCAAGCTACAAGCTTGACTCTAGAACCTCCATGAAGATGAAGGAAGTAGTATACGTACCAGGTTTGAAAAATAACTTAATTTCCATCTCAGCATTAGATAAGAAAGGATATAGAGTTGTTTTTATAGATGGATAAGTACTCATGTGGACCAATGGAAAGACACTTGTAGATGTTGTGGTCATTGGTGAAGAAGAAGGGGGATTTTACAAACTCAAGGGAGATCCAAAAACATCCCTTGTCCATAAGACCACTATCTCAAGTGAACTATGGAATAGAGGGCTTGCTCACATCAACTACAAAGCATTACCCTATGTGAGCAAGGTGGTAAAAAGTTTACCATATTTGAAGATCGATCATGAAGGTACTTGCAAATGATGTGCAAGAGGAAAGAACATCAAGAATCCATTTTGGAAAAGTGAAACAAAGAAAAGGTATGTTGGAATTAATTCATTCTGATGTATGTGGTCTTATTTCCTCCACATATTTAAGTGGATATGAATATTATGTCACATTCATTGATGGATATTCAAGAAAGACATGGATATATTTCTTGAAGACAAAGAGTGAAGTGTTCTATAAATTCAAGGAAATCAAAGCCTTGATAGAGAACCATTCAAAAATAATAATCAAGACACTTAGATCAGATAATGGTGGAGAATATGCTTCAAAAATAATTCGAAGCATTCTACAAAGAAGTTGGAATCAAGAGGGAACTAACCACTCCCTACAATCCCAAACATAATGGTGTTGCAGAAAGAAAGAATAGAACAATTATGGAAGCAACGAAGACAATGATTCATGACCAAGACATTCCCATGCATCTGTTGGATGAAGCAGCAAGAAAAACTGTGTATGTGCTGAATAGATTATCTCACAGTGCTCTTGGATTCAAGACTCCTGAATAAATGTATACATGAAAGAAACTTGAAGTGTTCCATCTCAAAATATTTGGTTGTCCAGTATATGTTCATATTCTGAAAAAGAAGAGAACCAAGTTGGGTCCTTCTGGAAAGAAGGGAATATTTGTTGGATATTGTGAAGTCTCCAAAGCCTCCAAGATATACATTTCAGGATTCCATCATATAGAGATTAGTAGGGATGTAACATTTGACGAAGAAACAAATCTTAATAAATCTAGAAGGTGTTAGCTTGAAGAAGTACATGAAGAGGATGTACCTCCCAAAAAGGTATAAGTTGAACCCTCTCCTGAAATAGTAGCATCAGAACATCATGATATGCTAGAACCTCAGGAACCCCCTACTATGGATATATCTTAAAAGAGAAAACCTGCTTGGGTAAGAGAAATCATACAAGAAGAAGAGAAGTATGGAGCTCCAAAAGGCTCCATAAGAACAAGCAATATATCAAAGCCATCATCTAGTTATGTAGCTTTGATGTGTGGTATTGTAGATCAAGAACCCACCAGCTACGAGGAAGCTGCACAGAAGAAAGAATGGGTGGAAGAAATGAAGGAAGAATACCATTCAATAATGAATAATGGTGTTTGGGATATAGTACCCAAACCATAAAATAAGAGTGTGGTATCTTTGAAGTTGATATACAAGATAAAACATGTTGTTGATGGAAGTATTGAAAAATACAAGGCAATATTTGTGGCAAGAGGATTCTCTTAGTAAGAGGGAATTTATTATGAAGAGACATTTGCTCCATTAGAAAGGTACACTTCGATTAGAACCATCATGGAACTTGCTTCCATGATGAAGTGGGATCTACACTAGATGGATGTAAAGAAAACCTTCCTGAATGGTGTGATTTAGGAAGAAGTATACATTGAACAATCACAAGGATTTGAATTCGAAGACAGAGTGACTCATGTATGTAAGTTGAAAAAAGCTCTATATGGACTAAAGAAAGCTCCTAGAGATTGGTACGAAAGAATATATAGCTTCTTGACAAGCTTGGGATTTACCAAAAGTAAAGATGATCCTAACCTTTACATGAAGGTTATGGATGATGAACCTGCCATACTATTGTTGTATGTGGATGATATATTTCTGACAGGAAATGATAAACAGATTGCATATTGCAATAAGAAGCTAGCTGAAGAATTAGATATGAAAGATATTGGATTGATGCACTATTTCCTCGTGATGGAAGTGTGGCAGAGCCCAGAAGGAATATTTCTGAACCAGGGAAAGTATGCAGTGGAAATATTGAAAAGAATTTATATGTTGGATTTAAAACCATGGAGACACCCATGGATACCAACATGAATATGTTATCTGATGAATCATCATAGTTAGTGGATATGACTCGGTACAGACATATTATTGGGTCTTTGATGTATCTGACAAATACAAGGCCAAATATATGCTTTGTTGTGAACAACTTGAGTGAGTGTCTAGTTAAACCTAGACGGGTTCACCTGATAGTTGTAAAGCATGTGATGAGGTACCTAAAAGGTAGGATAGACTTTGGACTATACTATGATAGAGATCATGACTACAAATTGTATATATACACATATTTAGATTGGCCAGGAAGTGCCGCAAATAGAAATAGAACTTCAGGTGGATGTTATTGTCTGGGATCCACCATGATCTCATGGTTTAGCAAGAAACACTCCAGTGTTTCTCTCAGGACATTTGAAGAAGAATACATAGAATCTCGCTCTGCTAGTTGTGAAGCAATATGGATACAGAAGATGATTCCAAGTCTATTTGAAATGGAGTTGGATACCATAGTGATTCTATGTGACAACTAGAGTTGTGTAAAGATGACATAGAATCTTGTGTTCCATGATAAATCAAAGCACATAGAAATTCAATATTTTTACATAAGGGATATGGTACAGAAGGGAGCTATAAAACTCCAATATGTGAGTACCGATGAGAAATTTTCTTATGTGATGAACAAGCCTCTATATCGAGTAAAGTTTGAATACTTCTGTGACAAGATTGGTGTAGTCCAAAAATATTTTCCTCACAAGGAGGAACATTGATGATATAGATCCATCCTCTTAAGGAGGAACATTGATTATGATGATACAAACTTTCCTATCAAGGAGGAACGGTGAAGATATGGACCCTCCTTGGAAAGGTGGAACAGGTCGAAGATATGAACCCTTAGAAAAATAAGGAGTAGGTTAATGATATCAATCCTCCCTATAAAGGGGAAGTGATGATGGGATGGCAGTGATGCTCTAGTACAAAAGAGGCAAAGTGTTCCTGCACATGCTGATGCGGTCCGACATTCACTTATGGATGATAGTATCCTCTTTTGAGGATGGTATTGCAGACAATAACACTATGCTCTTGAGAGTAGTCCTAGATCCTACTAGCTAAGGATGGTCCTATAGACGATACTCTCGCATGGAGAGTGTAACTACATTGAGAATGGTCCTAGCCTTAACAATTTGAGGACGGTCTACATGAGTCTTGCATTTAGTTGCATATGATAGGTCCTGCATTCATTTGTGGGCAATATATACATTTAGTTGTATATGATGTGGTCCTGCATTCATTTGTGAATGATCCAATTGGTGAATACTATGAACCCTCATCATTAAGGGGGAGTAGTCTAATGAGGATGGAATCATCCTTGTACTTATGTCCTAAAGTGATAGGTATTGATCATTCTGCAAAGAGATCATGTGTACTGTAGGTAGTGTTGTGGTAAAGGATCAAAAACATCAAAGTGCTGCTACAAAGGATCGAGAATATTGAAGTGTTGTTGCAAAGGATCAAGAAGATCAAAGTGTTGTTGCAAAGAATCAAAAAGATAAAAGTGTTGTTGCAAAGGATTGAGAAGATCAAAGTGCTACTGAAAAAGATAAAGAAGATTGAAGTGATGCTGCAAAGGATCAAGAAGATCGAAGTGTTGCTACAAGGGATAGAAATATAGAAGTGTTGTTGCGAAGGATCAAGTGATCAAGTGCTGTAGAAGATGAAGACTCGGTGCTGTAGAATATGATGTTCCAGTACTGAATATATTGAAGATATTCCAGTAACAGTTCCAATTGCTGATGATTATTGAAAAATTCCAATGACATATAGATGTATTACCTTGATACTATTGAATATGCTTTCTCTTGTTACTCCTATAATTGATGATGTTGTTGTCAATAGAATACCATTCTCGTTAAGGGGGAGTGTTGAAAATTGTAACTCCGAAGAATATTCTGAATGTATTGTACTGATGTACCCCAAGAGAGATATCTTATGCCTTCGTCGGGATGTTACTATTGTATTTGGTCATCATAGAGTCATGAGGTAAATCCTCTATTGTAAGTTGGGTCAATAGTACCCCAATGAATATAATATAATATTGTTTTGATATTTTATAGGTGAAGTCGACCCAACCAGTTTAGTGGGGACAACTTGTTAGGTTAAAATTCAAGTGATAGAAAGAGTATAAATAGAGGAGTTGTGTTCCTCATTTGAGCATAGACTCACACTTTTGTATTGTGCATAGGAGAGAGAGAGACATACCAACAAGGAGGAGGATTACATTTTTTGGGGTTTTATCTTTTATATCTTATACAGATGAAGTTTTGTTGTGTTTTCTTCCCCTTGAGGGTTTCCCAGGATAAATTTATGTCTATCTTGTGATTGTGTTTCTTTCAGTGATTTTGCATATGCTATTGTTGTGAATTTGCATTAAACACTAATGATATATAGCCAAGCATATGAAATATTAACACCATGCATTCCTAGTGCTCAAAATGTTTGAATGCTACACATATCCCTGTTTAAAGGCCACAAATCCCGTCAAGAAGTCATATATGGTGGTTCAAGGCATCATTCTAGGATATTGAGCCCTATAGTGGTGTTTATAAGAGCCTACTACTTGAGATTCCTTCACCAACCATGGTTAACACCCTCACACTCATAGATAGTTCTCAAAAACTGATAATTCTACCCATATCCATGCTCAAAGGTCAAGGATACACTCAAGAGATTATGTGTGGTGGTTCGAGGTGAAATTCTTAGCCATAGATGCCTAAAATCTTGTTTTAGGGCCTAAGTCCTAGGTTTCTACCCCCTTCCATGTCTATGTTTCCATGTCCCAATCCTAGTACTAAAAACCTTCTAATGGAGCCCATATCCCATCTTAGTGGTAATAGGTCCCATAGAAAGGTCTTATTTGGTGCTTTAAGGCATTTTACATGTCCGTTGATCCCTAGAATCTACCTTTAGCACATAAGGACCAATTTTTATCCACTAGTCATGGTCAAGCCACCGTAACCTATACCAAGGGATAAAAAAATCCCTATGGTTCCCATATCCCAAGTTAGAAGTAGATGATACTCTTAATAAACCCTTAGTGGTGGTCTAAGGAATTATTCCTCAACTTTGATGCCTAAAAGATTATTTTAAGTCACAAGGGTCGCGTTTCCTTCCTTAATAATGTCCATGGAACCACAATCCATCCTTGGTGCTAAAACCCTTCTAATGGTTCTTGTATTTCCACTAAAAGACAAAGATTCCATAAATAAGTAATGTGTGGAGGTTTTGAGGCCTTGTTGATGGATTTTGACCCCACGAGCTACTTTTTGGGACTAATGTTTGAGTTTCATTGCTTAACCTTGCTCCAAACCTTGAGAGCATTACCTAGTTCACCAAAAATACTAATGGTGCTAATACGTTAATTCAAAGGTGAAGGATTCTATTAGGAGGTCATCTGTGTTGGTTCACAACATTGTTTTTGGATCTTGATGCACAAAATTATCCTTTAGAGACCAATTCCTATGTTTCCTCCCATGACCTCCTTGACGACCCCATGAATCATACATTCTACTCGAAAACTAATGATGGTGACCATGTCCCCTTAGGATGTCATTTTTTTTGTTTGAGGCATTGATCTTGAACCTATATTTTTATCATGTTCATTAGGGAATAAGGACTGAATTTTATCCCTCAACCATGTATACGATCCTCATACCTATACCTAGTGATCATACATTCCTAATATCATTAGTATCATTTCTCATAGCCAAGGATATGCTTGAGAGGTCATGTGTAGTGGACTAAGGAATCGTTCTTGAACTTGGATGATTACATTCTTATTTTAGGGCAAAAGTATTAGGTTTCATCCCTCAACGATGTATAGTTCCCAAGCACCCATACCTAAAATCCAAGACCTTAGAATGGCCACACCCATATTCATACTTGGAAACAAGGGTAGCCTTGAGAGATCCTATGTCATGGATTTAGGTGTTATTCATGGAAATGATGCCTAAAGCTCCTAACTCCTATGGTTAAGGAGAGAGGGGGCGAGGGAAGGAGGAGGGAATGGGTGGAGATGAGGAGAGAGGGGTGGGATTATAGAGACGGAGTGGGAGTGGGGTTGTAAAGAGGGAGGGGGGTTTTAGGGAGAAGAAGATAAATACATGAGAGGGTGTAAATAAGTGTGTGCACACTAGTACGTGTGCATTACCTTAAATTATTATTATTTTACACCCTTGCAGGTTTGGTGCTAGGTTCAGATTCCCAAACCTTAAGGATCAGACCGAGTTATAGAAAAACACACCCAATTCTACAACTTCATGTTTTTCACCCTTCGTTATATATATGCTCTAATTGTACTCTACTATTGAATCTGCACACACTTGTCGAGCTCTTTGTGTAGATTCTAAGTTTACATTTTTGAATAAATATGTTTGTTTTCTATTTTTAATTGCACTCATGTCAAATTTATATAAAACATAGGTCGTTTATTTCAGCTATAACTTTTGGATGGCTCACCTATTTCAAAAATGGAAAAGAACCCGCACACGAATACAAAATACCTACAAACTAAAAAATAAGTAGATTGATTATGTTAAGACCATAATAGGGTGGACCAATGCTCGACCATGTCATTTTAGGGCTTCAGTGAATTCCTTAATTAAAAAAAAAAAAATATTTTAAATTAAATTTTAAAATTTTGGAAAAATAGACCTACACAAGATCCACCTATTACCTATGACTCTATATTTTTTTCCACAAAAAAATGATAATTTACATACCAAACAGGTGGACCAACATGAACATACACATTATCATGATTTAGAGAAAATTAACATACCAATCTTAGAAGAATGACATTTTGTGATTGTTATACCTATTTTCTATAAATAAAAGTTATATATTCTGGAAGGTAATCTGATTGTCTACATTTCATATTTTTACACGTAATTCTATAAATTTTTGTGGGTACCTCTAATAGTTGATTGGAATCATCATATTTCTATTTTTCCAACATGCCATTGCAACTAACGGGCCATGAATGGGTATCATTACCTTCCACCAGCCCATTCCTTTATATTATTTTGAAAAGTTAAATGTTTTCATGTGATTTTAAAGGGAACTTAGGGAAGATTCCTATAGATTCCTTAAATTTATCATTTCACTCACAAATTTGGTGATATATTTGCAACAATGTAAATGACCCAGGGAAAATTATTAGAGGAAATTTCAATTTAAAATGGGCCTTCCAAAAATAATACAAATTCCATGTCATCATGTATTAGCCAATCAAAATGCTTTAAAATTCAAAAAGGGAGCACCTCTTAAACAATTTTTCAATATAAATTTGGGGATATGTATCATAAAAAAACTACTTTTTTTCGTATTTTCGACACATCTCCCTGTGTTTTTACCCAAATTTTAATTGAGAGAGCTCGTTGAATGCAGAATTTAATTCCGCATCCAATGAGTACCCAATTGGCATACTTTTGAGGGGGTCTGCTACCCCAAAAACAAGAAATACCTGAAAAAATGTGATGATGATGTCATCATCACGTTTTTTCAGGTATTTTTTGTTTTTGGGGTAGCGAGGCCCCTCAAAAGTATGCCAAGTGGGTACTCATTGGATGCGGTCATCATCATGTTTTTTCAGGTATTTCTTGTTTTTGGGGTAGCAGGGCCCCTCAAAAGTATGCTGAGTGGGTACTCGTTGGATGCGGAATTTCATTCTGCATCCAACGAGCTCTCTCGATCAAAATTTGAGTAAAAACACAGGGAGATATATCGAAAATACGAACAAAAAAGTAGTTTTTTCTTTTCTTCCTTCAAAATTAATAATATTATTTTAACTATTATTTTATTAATTTTCCTTAGGAGGCCAATTTTGAGTTGAAATTTCCTCTAATGGGGCATGTTATACTTGGATCAAGAGTGTTGGAAATGGTGGAACTGACTCAAAAGTACAATGAAGGCGGGGCAAGGGGAGGGCATTGTTTAGACCTAATTTGTGCAGGCCATCTATGCTTGGTTAAAAAATAGATACATGTTATTTTGGAAGTTTAACCAATTTGTAACAAACAAGCATAGTTGAAGAATTTATTGTGGCATTTAAGCAATTCACAATCTACACAAAAGGCATGTATGTTTCCATTTTCAAAGAATGTTATATCATTGGTTTAAAAAACGAGGGTCAACCATATGTCTTGATGGATCACTCCACTACTTAGTTAGATGCTTCCCCAAAAATATTAGAGAAGTACAAAAGGTGGACAATGCATAGACCAAAATACCCTTTTTATTCCTTTATCACACCTCCCTTCAGAACCTACCATCACCACCTTCCTATCTTAGACCTTGTAGGTCCACAAGTTGATCCAAGAAGAAGTAGTCGAATGTCAATGCCTCAAAATTTTGCTAGAATTGTGACGAGAAGTATTTCAAAGGGAAAAAATATGAGGAACACAAATAATTTCAAATGGATGTGTCCTAATCTAACCACCTTGAGGAAATATTTGAGGAATTTAGTCACTATTGAGTTAGAACTACTAGCAAAGACCACACCTTCTCCTCATGAAGAATCCTACAACCTAGAGGCTTCTTAGGAGGAACCCAAAATTTCCCTTCATGTTGATTGGCGACATTAGGAACTAAAATGTTGCTGTTTTTTATTGATAATGACAACAACCACAAATTTATTCTGCAGTGAGTGGTAAAAGAAACCAATTTCTATGTCCATGTGGTGTACAATTTTTAAATTACGATATATAATGGTGGAAAATATGAGAATGTTTAAACTTCAAATGGGGGACTATCAGTATAGTCCCAAATGATCATTATTGAAATGAGATGGTGTGATGTAGTTCTCAAAGAAAAATGGTTATAAATAATCACTCCAATTACCACGGGTTTCAAGGAATTGTATATGAGCTTTAGTAAGAAGGGGCATAAACATTCCCTGATGGGGATCAAGTCCAACTCCTTAGAAATTATTAGCTGTCTCTATATGCAACATATAATTAAGAATGGTCACTCTTACATTATTTCCCAATTCAATTCCATTCAAGTTTTTAACATCTCCCCATAATCAATTCACCCTAATTTACAATTTCTTGAGGCTAAGAATTAACGAGTATTTTAATTAAAAACACCTCATGGATTAACCCTTTGATGTGTTGAGAATGATAATGTTATTCAATTCACTCTAGGTTGTCAACCACCCAACGTGCATTCTTATAGGTACCCTTTGAACAAAGAATGAAATTAAAAATATTATTTATCAATTGTTGGAGGCCTATGTCATCCATCCTAGTACTATCCCTTACTCCTCCTTCATATTCATGGTATTAAAGAAAGAAGGATATTGAAGCATGCCTCCTTCTATGTGCTCTCAATATGTTGTCTATCAATGAGAAATTTTCCATCCCAATTTTTGATGATCTCTTAGTTGTGCTTCATGGTGCCAACCTATTCACTAACTTGATTCTTTGCTTGGGCTATCAAAAAATCTAGATGAAATAGGTGGATATTCCTAAGATGTATTTCCACACACATGAAGGATATTATGAGGTTTAGTGGTACCTTTATGTCTTTTGAAATGCTACATCAACCCTTTAGAGCCTCATAAATAAACTTTTATAGTTCTTATTGCTCAATTTATGATGATAATATTTGATGATATTTTATGTTTTGGAGAACTTATGAAGTACAAGTATACCTCAAACATTTCAAATGTGATTTTGTCACTTTTGAAGTGGACTACTTGGGTCACATAGTTAGTTAGGATAATGTGAGAGTGGATCTTCAGAAATAAAGGCTATGCAAGATTGGCTATGTTGCAAGACTTTGAAAAGATTACATGGTTTATTAGGGATCATGGGATACTCTAAGAATTCTGTGAATAATTATGGGTGAATTACATCCCCACTAACCACGTTGCTAAACAAATGCCTTGTTATGGAACAATGTTGAAAATCATACCTTTTTAAATTTTAAAGGAACCAAAGTGTACTACACCCATATTATTAGTGATTATTTTAATAATATTTTTCTTAGAATGAAACACACTAGGTAGTGGTGTTGACACAATGCTAATGCAAGAGGGATGCCCATCGGTATTCACCAATAAAAACATTATGCGATAAAAATTTCAATGAGTCCATATTTGAGAAATAGATGATGGAGATACTTCATGTAGTTTCTACTTGGAATCTGTATCTCATCAGGAGACACTTCCATATCAAGAAAAAAATATCAAAGTTTGAATTATTTTTTGGAATAAAGGTTTTCATCCATAAAGTAGCACAATTGGTCACTAAGATGTTGGGTATGGTTATGAGATCATATACATCAAGGGAAACGAGAATGTGGTCGTTGATGTTTTATCTTGAAAATATGAGGAGGAATGATTTCTCTTTTCTTTATCGTTATCTAAACTAAATTGGATTGTGTATTCTCGATGACAATGGTTGGTGAATTACATAATGGTGTAACTCATCCAAAGACTTAATGAGGACCTTGATCCCCCAAAGGGATATCCTTTTAAGTAAGACACTATGTAGTATAAAGGTTTTTCTTTTGTATAGACTTCCACTTTATAACAATGGATTTTAAAGGAGTTGAAATTCCTTGTAGTGGGTTTACTCTAGCTTTCAAAAAACCTATGAGCCACTTTTTTGTTGGGAAAGCATGAAAAAGGAAATCCTTACCTTTGTAACTGAATGTGATTCTTTTCAAATGAGAAATGATGAAATATTGAAGACTCTCAAGTCATTCCAACCACTACTGATCCCAGCCACTATATAGACTACCATTCCCATGGATTTAATAGTGGGCCTCTTGAAAGATGACAACAAATCGATGATCATGGTAGTAGTTGACCACCTTGAAAAATATTCTTGTTCCTTACCATGCCTATTTAAGCCCATAGTGGCTCAAGTCTTGATGGATCATAATTTTAAGTTACATGGCATGCCCACTTCCATTGTATCGGATCAATATAGTCTAAAAAAAAGATAAACCATCAGATCACATTATGTCTAGAATATATCATGATCATGAAATTAAATACCTACATATATATACTAAAAAACGTACTAAAGTAATACATTTTACCTAGAGATATA
>LPNX010751727.1:100381-148964 GCA_001517045.1 Pseudotsuga menziesii | reverse complement strand
TACTCTCTCATCAACACATGAGTGCACTCCAATCAATCGTACCATCGGGCTCAACCATGATAACCAATTCAATCATGACAAAAAAGGATTTGCACTATAAACAACATATTCATAAAACATTTATTTTATAAATAGTAGAATTCCACCTTTTATTTTTCACATTATCAAATAAATACATAATCATGCAAAATTATGTAAATATCTCAAACAATTATTTATTATTTATAATTGCTTCAAACAAATAAATAAATGCCCATTATAAATAAAGTATTGAAAAAGCATTATTCACCCATACCTTGAAGAAGAAACATGTAACAACATTACTACTTTTGCTTCCTCTAAATTTTATGTGTAGATCTGTAGATACGGGTCGAGGAGTAATAGGAGTCATAGATTTGATCAATCATATCTATGACTCCTAAGGCTCCAAGACCCATTTCTACAAATATTCCGAGATCCATTTGATCAATCATATCTAATACTCCAAGACCCATTTTTATAACCCTTAAGATTGACTAGAACCTCGACTGAGCTAATACCTCGACCGAGCTAATACCTCGGTCGAGGTCTTAACAAAACCTCGACCGAGGGTTTGTTAAACCCTCGGTCGAGGGCCTTACAAACCCTCGGTCGAGGTTTTGTTAATACCTCGACCGAGGGCTTAAAAAAACAGACTTAGCCCTCATTCAAGCAAATGGAAAATTTCCTGTGCCTTGCAGAGGTGTAAACCCTGCCATTCCTAGCACATAAGTGAGCGGAGTTGATACCAATAGATTCACCAACGAATCTTCTATCCATTGAGATATCATACACGCATTTTAGCATTCATATGATATTTATTTTTTAATTACTTCTAAAACTTATACTTAGAAAACCACACTGCAACTTCGAAGTAGCTCAAAGAAAAATCCGCAGAGTTAAAAATACACAGCCAAAAAATTCGTAAAAATGCAACATCACATATTGACGTGTCCTCTTCAAAAGGGTATCTTTGGTTTTTCAATTTGTGAAAAAATAGAAAAAATTCCTTTACGTGGACAAATATGTGTTTAAAACGATGCTGAAATCGAATGTGGTCACTTTCGAAAAATAATAAATAATTGTATAATGCGAAAAAAATTAACAAAAAAATATGCACATCACACTGCATTTTATGTAGATCATGCTCATATATTTATTTTTTTAAAATTATTAATGCAAGATTGAATTACTCTACGTGGACACGAGCCACTTATTAGCTTCTTCAAATTTTTAAGGTCACACAGTTCATTAAATGCAAAAATTCACACATTAAATGACATCGGAATATTTTAAAAAAAATATCACTATGAAGCCAACATAATATTCTACAATTTGTTTTTTACTGCAAGTCAAAATTCACATGGCATATATGCGTTTTGAGGGCTTCTATCTAGCACATGAGTAAAAAATCAGGTTTTCATCGCCAAATTTGGCCAAAAAGTGTTACCCATCTTCATGGAATCACCCAACTATTATGATAGAGGTGTATCTAGCAACTTGAGCAAAAAAATTCATCATAATCTATACCTTCCTTTTGGGAGAAACCTCGAGCCAAAAACATGTTGACTGATTGCCTCCTCATAAGTGGAATACTATACTTTAATGAGGTGGCCCAATTGAGTTATAAGACCAGAGTACCTCCGAGGCCGCTTAACATTTAATTAGGTGATCTTCTTTAAGCAAGTCCACTGACTTGACTAACTCTATCATTTAGACACTTAGGAGAATGAACATTTAGAATAATTGATCCTACATCCCGCAGAGCCTCCTGCTCCCTCTAAGTCTGAGCACATGGATTCGTTTGAACCGTGCATCCAACTCTGAACATCAATCAGATTTGCCATCTAGTTGACTTCTTGTCTTCTAGAACAAGTCATATCAACCTCCTCTTATGGGATTTTTCCTACAAGTCAAAAATAAACCAAAACATATTTTACTGCAATATCAATTTCACATAATGACATAGTCTTACCATCCATCCAAATATCGATCACTAGGCAATTATATAAATGTCATATACACATCAAAATATGTTACACCATGACAAATTAAAGAGTCAATCGAATTGGGATAAAGAGTCCTCCCTCTTAATATCTGCCCTGATGCAGAAGTCACAGTGTGTGTCTTGAGATTGTCATTTCATCGGACATGCACTTCTTAAGTGTGCATGGGAACCATCATCGTATCATCCTCATGCATCATCACACTTTCATTAGTATAATATTAATGAGATCAAAACATCATGATTCTAGATATGAGAATCTATAAATTCTAGGTATGAGAATCTTTAACACATACGGTTATGATCATTCCATACATAGATGTACTCTAGTATAGCTACTCAGGTATCTAAGCTTCTTTACTCTTGCATAATTTGTTCACATTGTTCAATGAATCACAAAACTCTTTAGACTGCAAACTCACACAGTAAAATGATCAAGCTAGAAGGTATCATGATCATGTAAACCCTTGATTACTAATGGTCGTGATGAGAAGATACACAAGTAAAGATCTAAACACATGAAGAGTTAAGTAGGATTCTTACTCATCACAAGAAAACATACCTGAGTCAAACCTTCTGGGATTGCTAGTCATATTTGGCATATCTCTTCAAGGAATCATCAAGTCCACAACCTACCAATTCCATCATCTCTTTATCTGATGTCACACCTAAGACATAAAAATAGCAGCACCACTAGAACTAATATCCAAGTCCAATTGGTACATTATTCCTTTAGGGAAACAAATGTCTTTCTGTGCCCTTTAATTATGAATTATCATGCATCATCAACCAAGCAGTTGCCCTTTACAAGCAGCTCCTTAAAAGTGAGGCCATGTAAAGATAGATTCTTCCATTTCAAACTATATATATATTCAAAGTAAACCAAATAGATATGTTTATATAACTATAAACACAATCAAATTCTTAGTGTTTCGTTTGATTATATTTTAAGTGTTGTTTTGAATTTGATCTTTTCTTATGTTTAAACTGCGAGCTTACGTTTTCCACAAGGTATGTTTTCACTCTTTTAAATAAAAAGTTAAATATTTTAGTTAAAAACAAAAATACATACAATCACATTATCATTTTTACTATATACCATGAATCAATTCTCTAAATCATAATTTTGAAAAATAATTTCATTCATTTTAGTCAACCAAAGTTCTTTTCTGTATTTCATTTCCCCGGCTTTGGGGATATGCTAGTTATAATTCGGCTTTGGGGATATGCTAGTTATGTTAATTATAGGTTAAAGCCTCCCATTATAACAAGATTACGATCCGTTAATACCACATGGATTAAAGGAATACAATTCAATAACTAGAGTACTATAAAAAAGAGAGATTGACCGTTGTGTGCTGATCTTAATGCTCTGGAACATTGTTAATTCAGGATTTCCGTTTACTGCGTGTATAGTGTGTCAATGGAGTATTGGACCGAGAATATTGACGGTCCGATTGCTGATAAACTCCGTTCCCGCTTAATTTTCGACTGGGGCTGGACTCCAGGCTTCTACAATCTTGACTGGCGGTTGCATACCAGGATTCTGCACTAAGCTTTCCTACTAAGATGGTTCTCAAGAAATTTCAGTTGCTGGTGTAGCTTGTGAATCTGAGGCATCGCTCTTTAGTCACGGGCCAAATGCAGTTCTTCCGTCCTGTGTGTATCTTTATGGTATTGCAAATGCCAATTACAGGTCGCAACCACTGCAACTGTCAAGCACAAATTCTAGATTTACTGGGCCAGCTGAATTGGGAAATTCTTTAAAGGGTGTGGATGTGGTGGTCATCCCTGCAGGATTTCCAAGACAGCCAGGCATTACTCCATATGAGCTTTTCAACATCAATGTTTTGGTATTGTGGTATTGTGAGGTCCTTGGTAGAAGCTGTTGCAAATAATAATCCTAATGCCTTCATTCAAATCATCAGTAACACTGAAAATTGAATTGAACCCATTGCTTCTGAGGTGCTCAAGCAGAAAGGTGTATATGATTCTAAAAAGCTCATGCTGGGATCAGCATTTTTCCACTACTGTCCAAAACAAAGCCTTTTGTAAGATTCACAAGGAGATTGAAGAGAAAGGAGATTCAGAATGCTGGAGCTGAAGTTGTGGAAGCAAAAGCGGGTGCTGGATCTGCAACTCTGTCCATGGCTCGATCTCAATACGAAAGAAGACTCAAATCCACTATGTATGAAAAGTTCCTCCTCCCTGGAAAATCGGGGTAACTGCGAGTGCAGTATCCTTAGTAGGCCTACGAGGGGTCCTCCCTCCGAATGTCTGAAACCTGTAAAATAGAAACAGTTTTAGGGATGAACAAAAAGGCCTTGAACTTGAAGCTTTACTTGGAATAAGGTGCAGTGAGTAAACAAAGGAAAATTACTTGAACTTGAAGCTTTACTTGGGAATAAGGTGCAGTGAGTCAACAAAGGAAAATTACGAGCAGGAAACTCTTCCCTAAATGCTGGATATCTTCATTGTTGCATATATGTTTAACTCTCTTTAACTTGTGTATGTGAAAAATAAAGATTACACAATATAATGGTTATGATGGTGGTTAGAAATCAGTACCGTCCAGCCCAGTTTTCAGTCCAAATCTTTGGCTTCCTAGGAGAATTAGGTTGGAAATAGTCACATAGAAATCATTGCAGGTAATTGATCTATAAACGAATTTTAATTCATATATCAGTACGACCCTTGGATTATCAGATTGCCAAAGATATAAAATGGTTATGTGGAAAGCCATACTTATATGATTGCACAAAGCTATTATATAGAGTCACAAATGGATCCGGGTAATCATTTACTGTCTAATTCGCATATGACTTGCTCTTCTCTCTAAAATAATGTTCCACTTGTTCCACTTGTTCATATTCATTTTCTATTTGTACATAACTAAACCAACTTAAAAAGCCATATTTCATTATACTCTTCTCTCTAAAATAATGTTTCACTTGTTCATATTCATTTTCTATTTCCTTGCTAGTTACATGGAAATTGTTGAAGAAAGTATTTGGTTAATGATGTCATTATCTCCGTATTTAATAGTGCTTGTTGTTCTCTTATTATTTTTCTGTTCTAACAAGAGTGAGGACTAATGGGATGAAAATTACAGTAAAATTTCCAATGAAGCAGTAGCTTGTGTATCAAGGTATTTGTGAATCATGAGCTATAACTAAAGTTATCTGTATTCTCTAATGTTCTTGTTTTCTTGCTTTTTGTATTTTCCTGAATGGTTTTTTCTTTGTGGAGGACGCTTGAAAAGATGTGCAAGTTCTGTTGATAATTACTGTAAAGAATTTCAATCTCTGAGCAATGATATAGAGGTGGACGAAAGTAAAGAAGGCATGAAAGAGATATGGTGGGTTCCCCATCAAAGGTTTACGTTTAAGCTTATGCACATGGCTTGTCATATGTCCTTCAATGGTTTATGTTTATGCACATGGCCCGTTATACCTCTTTCAATTGACACGATGCTCATGCAGATCACCTGCGACACTTCCTTGAATTGACATGATGCTCTCCTGCCACAACTTCTCTTTGAATCCTGGTAGTGCTTTGTTGGGGTTTGAATTTTGTAGGGTTTTGGTCTATTCAGTTTATCTGTTCATCATTCTCTCTGTGTGAGAATAAGAACAACATCTAGAGCTACACCCCATTGCACCTGATTTGATGAATTTGCGATCGGAAGGGATTTCCAGCGCCCATTGCACCTGATTTGATGAATTTGCGATCGGAAGGGATTTCCAGCGCCCAGACGTGGCTTCCTCTGGAGTGTTAGGAAGCATGATTAGTTTCTTGTGCTTGTGTTACTACTGCAATTGAATTAGTTTTGTTTCATTTCAAGATGGTCGCTGGGTCGAGGAAGGGGTTTCTAGCCATTCTGGTGTCTTTGGATAGTTGCATCTATACACAACGAATTTTTCCCAGTTGGGTAATGTTTTCTCTGCTTATTGCTACACTGTTATTGGCTATGATTCATCATTTGTGCTTCTCTCTTTTTTCTAATCCATTTTTTTTTTTGTTTGCAGGTTTTGCGTTGGGAAATAATTGTTTGGTGGTGGTGGTGATGAGGTGTTCTTACTCCGGCAACTTGGTGTCCTCGTTGGTTTTCTGCTGGAAGTCATGTTCACACCTCTCTGGAGTGAATTGAGAAGAATTCATTTCGGTGGGACAGTTCTCTCTGATCAAGCGATGAGAAGCATTCCTCCTCGCGAACTTCGCCTTGGAACACCTTACCATCAATCACGCAAAAACAGAAGTGCAAATGCACTCAACTACGAAAAGCGCATTGGACATGTATGGCAACTTACAAAGGCCTTTCATGATTGTCAGTATGTTTGTTCAGTGAGTTCTTCATTCCGAGCAGAGAGCAGAGAAGCTCGCATTGATTCATTCCCACCCTAGTTGCAATTTGAGGGCTTACTTAAACTCTTGCCTTTTTGGTTGCTTTAGGTGCCTTTTCTTTTCTTGCTGCGCTTGTTGATTCTTAGGTTCCAATTGCATTTTATAAAGAACCAACCGAATATATTGCCAACTTCAATACAATTTGGTTGTAATAATAAATTACAATTGAGCTAGCTTGTTCTACAATTCAAAATGAAAGTAAGATTATATGGTCATTATAACTTCATTTACAGGTTTAAGGAAAATGTAATTTCTAATGTTTTCAATTTTTTTTGTAATTCATCATCACCCTCCATTCCTCCTCATTTACATCAATATTTTATGGCCACAACAATAAAGTTTGACCAAGTTTTGAGTAGTTTTCTTCTTAATAAAGTTCATTTGGGACGATAGTTTAACATTTGTTGCAGTTATTTTAAGAATTTGGCTGAGTGGTCACAGTGAAGGTTTTTGTTTTAGCTATTTCAATGAAGTCTACACTTATGTTACACCCTTTTTTAAGTATAAGTGGTTGTATTTATTTAATATGTAACAAATTGGGTTTTTGATCATGAAGACGGGTGCTTAGCACATGTTTTATATCTTTTCCAATTATCTTTGTTTGACAAAACAATGAGAAATCTATTTGATGGCTAAGTAATGAAATTGATTCGATAACTAAAAAAAATTGTGACAAGATAATTTTCTTTTCTATTACAATTTTGTGGCAAAAGTACCGCATTTATAGTTATCAACAATAGTTATTAGTAACTGCGGTGACGAGGTGGCTCTTGTATTTTAATATCAATTGTTAATAATGAGCACTTTAGCTTTAATTTGTGAAAATTGCTCTAAAACTAACTTGAAATTCGAATATCATATTAATAATTTAGACCCCAAGATGGAATTGATCACCCATGTATTTCATCTTTAATTGAGAGAATAATTAATACAAAATATTGTTTTTTTAAATTTTTATATAATAATCATATTATTTTAATTTTATGTTTTTTTGCGATGTTTTATAGTAACAATACATGTTTTTTTCCAGGAGAAAAATAGCAGTTCCTTGTTATTCATCAGAATCAAAGGTAACTTGTTTGTTGTACCAGGTGGACATATACATGTAAGAAAGGCCTTGGCCATGACTAGAGAGCTTAGTCATATAGCCAACATACAATATAGAAATAAAGCCCTTAATGAATACCCTCAAGCAGTAGGAGATTAACAAAAAATAAACCTTCTTCCAATTCCCATCTCCAAATCACCCAGCTACAATGAGGTCAAGTCAAAACAGGATCGTTGATCTAGTGAGGCATAAGGTCTAGATAACGTATGCCAGTCCACCAAGTGAGATATGGATTTTCCATATGAATTTCCCCATAGAAAATTAAAGATGGCACACTTGAGATAGTTCATAATAGTTATGGGCATTCGAGCCAATGTGAGCCAATAGACTGCCAACCCCATGAGAACTAATTTGACCAGGATCAGCTTGCCTCCAAGAGATAGAAGTTTGTATGTCCAGTAACTAATTCTTTTCTCAAAATTTTTAATAAGCCATCGCCAGTCATTAACATAATAACCCAGTGGTTTCAGATAGTATCCCAGGTACTTGAAACCCACAGACAAAGGCTCCATTTTAAATGGTAATATGGTTGCAATGTTGTCCCTGGTGAGTTCATCAATTGCATTATATAGAAAAGAAGATTTTTTATCACTGATTTTCATGCCCGTCACAGAACAAAAGAGATCTAAAAGCTCTTTATAATGCTGCCATTCCTCAACAGTTCCCGATCCAAACAATATAACATCATCAACAAATAGTAAGTGAGTAAGATTCAAGGAAGAAGAAAATTTGATACCAGTAATGACTCCTCTGTGTTGTGCATTGGATATCAGAAGACTCATACTTTCAATAATCAAAATAAAGAGGAGAGGGGAGAGAGGACATCCCTGTCTAATGCCTCTCGAGACCGAGAAGAAATTGGAAGGTGTTCCATTAACAAGGACAACAAAATTGGATGATTCCACATAGCCCAAAATCCAATTGACACCAACAACCGATACACCAATCTGTAAGAGGACAAGTCTAAGAAAGGTCTAGTTCACCCTACTGAAATCCTTGACCAGGTCTAGCTTGAGGATCAAAACTTTTTTATTTTCCACTTTTATAGAGTGCATGTCTTCCTGTGCAATACCAATAGGCTCTATAATCTGCCAATTATGTAGAAAG
The DNA here is from genome assembly GCA_001517045.1 of Pseudotsuga menziesii. Classification (NCBI taxonomy): domain Eukaryota; kingdom Viridiplantae; phylum Streptophyta; class Pinopsida; order Pinales; family Pinaceae; genus Pseudotsuga; species Pseudotsuga menziesii. The sequence goes on along the minus strand of LPNX010751727.1, from coordinate 140,322 downwards.
CCAAGCTGATTCCTAGAGATGGCTCTATCCAAGATAGGTTTAAGTCTGATGGCAGCGAATTTGGAAGTAACCTTATATACCAAATTGAAAAGGGAGATAGGCCTGTAATTGGTAAAGGAGGTAGGTTTATCACATTTTGGAATGAGAGTGATAAAAGTGTCATTAAGAGCTCCTCATACCCTACCTTCAGCCCTAAACTATGTAACAGCCCTAAGAATGCCCTTACCAACCAATGGAGGTAGAATTCTAGCGGCCAGCCATCCGAGCTGGGGATTTTGTCTTTTTTGAACCATTTAAGCACGCCTTTAATACCAGAGAGTGAAAGATATGATAGGAAAGATTCTTTATCTTCCTAAGTTACAAAGGAGGGAAAAAGTATTATAACCTTGATTTGATCTTCAATATCGGTAGACCCATCATCAGTAAATAGTCCAGAGAAGTGAGATGCACCTAGAAGCTTTAGCTGTGCTTCATCTTCAATCAGTTCACCAAGTTGATTTTGTAAGCCCCAAATAGATTTAGATTTTCTCCTAGCAGATGCATAGGAGTGGAAATTTTTTGTATTTGCATCCCCATCATTTAACCATTCCACCCTACTCTTAAGTTTCTAGGTAAGGATCTGGTGGGCCAATAATGATTCATTTCGAGCTTTCAGCTCGGATAGCTGTGAGGCCTCACTCACCAAGAGTATACCAGAGGTGTGGGTAGTAAGAAGTAGCTAAATGGCTAAGTCAACTTCTTTGGCCTCCAAATCTTTCCTATGTTTCATATTTTTTTCCCAAGCCTTGACATTAACCCAAAGTCTCTAGAGTTTAAAGGTAAGTGAAGACATAGGATCAAGAGGAGGGACAATCTGAGTGGTCCAAGAAGAATGGACAGTATCAATGAATTCATTTTCTCGAAGCCAGGCCCTATTGAACTTAAAAGGATAGAGATGACTGCGAGGTACATAGTTCCACTCAAGGCAAACTAGATAATGATCAGAAATCTTCGATGGATGAATCCAAGATTTATAGTGGTTCATGGCAGGAATAATATGGAGAGATGCCAGAAACCTATCAAGACGTTTTCTTACACCCTCTAGACCTGTCCGGCCATTTCTCCAAGTAGGGACAGGATGTTTTGGGGCTAAGTTCACCATGTTAACAGTATCCAGAATATGTGTAAAGTAATGTACCATGTGATCCAAACGAGCTTTGTTACCCCCATATCTCAACATTTGAGAGGATAAAGTTTAAGTCCCCTACAAGAATCAGGTTGGGATAGTCAAAACTGCTTGCAGCTAATACATTATCCCAAAAAGTGGTTCTGTTTGAGTAGGGCCCATAGCAGTTCAAAATAGAGAAAACAGAGTCAATACCGTTAAATCTATCCTTAACTAAGATACCAGCATAGGATTGAAAAGCCTTGCAGCAAGTGAGGTGAGGGTTCCAACCAGTAAGAAGACCCTTAGATAGGCCATGGGAGTCCAGAGCACAAAATTCCCAACCAAGCTTCATCTTGGAAAAAACGTGTAGTGCAGAGAAGTGATCACACATGGTTTTTTGAATCAAAATCATGTCAGGTTTCAGAGTAGAGAAGAAAGATCTAAGGGCTTTTTGTTTGGTAAGCCCCCCAAACCCACGAATATTCATAGAGATAATCCTCATGTGTCAACCTGAGAATCAGGTGACAATGCTTCAAGTGCCTGTGGTGAGTTCAGGGATCTGGCAGCTACTTTGATTCTAGCCGAGAGAGGGGTATAGAGGGCTAAGGGGCCAATAACATCAGAAGGTTTGTTTCTCCTACATTTCCGGATAGTTACATTCTGGAACCTTATAGAATCCAAGGGAAGCATAGAAGGAGAGATAGGTGATTTATCTGAGAAAGTGTCTAGTGACTTCAATAGTGAAGGATCCATGAAAGAAGGAGAAGAGATGGGTCTATGAGGATCAGTGGGAGTAATAGGAGAAGTGCTTCTCTGGAGAGGAGGAAACTCCTCCAAAGTGAAGGGAGGAGACACCGAAGAAAATGGTTGTGGTGGCAAAGTAGTATTATGTACCAATGAAGGAGTCACTGAGGAAGTAGGACAATTGGACAGATGTGTAATAGGTACCAAAGAAGGAGTATGTGATGAAGCAGGAGTAGTAGACAGAGAGGAAATGGGATCTAGACAAGGAGTCATAGAAGAAGTAGCAAGTGCAAGGGTTTCGATGTCCTGTAGTTCCCCTTTAGCAAGGTCACCAAAGGTTGTCGGGGATGAGGAATCGTAAGGACCAAGTGGAGTGGGAGAGCTAGATGTATCTAAAGGAGGAGAACCCTCCAACGGGGAGTCAGTTGAAGGTTCTAGATCTGAGAAGCCAAGATTTAAGGGCAGACCTTGACGAAGGGAGGTACATTTATTTTTTAAATGACCAGTAGCATGGCAGTAGCTGCATATGAAGGGGATGTTCAAGTAGTCTACTCTTTGGATAACGACCGAGCTGCCACCCACAATCTCAATCTCAGGGAGGAGCCCTTTGGAGACATCTTGCTCTACCAGCACCTTTGCCATTCTCTTGTAAAAAATAAGGTGGAAATCTTTTTCTAGAGCCACAAATCTCCTTAGAGTATTCGCGATACCAATCAAGAAATCTCTGTTCCATAATGGAAAGGGCAAGGCCGACATCAAAACCTAGAGATGGCGTTTAAATACTCTTTCCTTGAGCGGTTTGAACTTAGTATGCCAACAGCTAAGCACAAGCGAGCCATTCCCTATAGTCCAGAGAGAATTCAAGATATGAGAGGCATCATAATCCTCAATAAAAACAATGACCACCTACCGATTGGAAAGGAGACTAATGATAGGAACATAGTTTAGGATTGGTTTCCAATGGGTTGTAGCCCATGAAACCCACTCCTCTTTGTTCATACTGCAATTGTCGAGACGGCCAATCAGTGCCCTTTGGCAGAGATCAGAGACCCTATCCAACATGACATCCCTCCCAAGCACATAACGCCATTTAGAGTCGATGGCTTTCAAGAGTTTAGCTTTCCTACGCTGGTGATTATACTAGGTGGGACGGTCAAAGCCCCCAGAGGGCCTGCAAGGTGGGAAAAGTTCAGGAGACTCCATAATGGACAAAAACTGGTGTAGTAATCCCTCCAAAGAGAACCAACAGAAAACAATAAGCCCTAAGAGAGGAAACAACTGGATGCCCCACAGTCAAACAAATCGGAACCTAGGTAAGATGGAGAAACACCCGGTACCCAAGGTAAAGAAAAAACCAGATGACACAAGGATACCACATGCAAACCCGATAGAGAATTAGATCACAGAGGACACAATAAAAACTATAGACAGTGGTACCCTAAAAAACCGAAAGATAATCAACACAAATTCCCAGTTTTTTATCATGGTTGTTTCTAGCCCTCAGGGGAGGGTGGACTCCATGTAGGGCTCAACACCATCAACGGTGGAAAAGGAATAAAAAAACAAAGCCCCTGTGATCCATAAAATAATAAAAAACCATCAAGCTACAGTAAGAGATAATGTACCTCAAAACCCGGGTCCGGTGAAGGCCTTCAGTCCACAAAACCGCAGCACTCACGCAGAAGTCACCGAATTAGATAGACATAGCCAGTCGTCAGCAGAAAAGCAAAGTCAATCAGTCAAGGTGGTTGATACGACGAACGTTGAGTCCCTGATTCATCCATGCAAATCATTGAATACACGACAAAGGTGATAGAATCCCGTGAAAGCTGCTACAAAGAGAGGAGAGGGTTTTACAAGTTCCAAAATAAGACTCATCAAAATAACTGGGAAGTTACGAGAGCTGGGTTGATGAAAAATAATAGTCTATGACTGAAGAGTGTGGGTAGCAATGAGGAGTACCAAAAACCAGCTGCCATAGTAAGAGGTTCAGTCTAGCTGCTGCAAAACTGCAACCGCCATGATTCAAGTCTTTCGAAACCCTAGTTCCCAAAGTTGAGGAGCCTCTTTTCTGATTTAATACATGTTTATGTTAATTGTATGTAAGTCTCCCAAAGGGAAAGTATAATAAGATATGATCTATTAACACCACATGCATTAGAGGAAAAAAATTCAATAACTAGAGTATTATAAAGGAGAGAGATTGAGCATAAATTAATGTTCTTACTGCTCTAGAACATTGTTTTCCAGATTTTTTGATTACTGTCTATATAGTGTGTCATTGAAGTTTCGGTTTCGAGTATGGACTGCCGGAAATATGGGCGTTTCTATTTTACTGATGAACTCCGTGGATCCGCTTCTTTCTCGACTGGGGTTGGACTCCAGGCTTCTGTAGTCAGCTTTCCTACGAAGATGGTTCTCAAGAAATTTCAGTTGCTGGTGTTACCTTGTGAATCTGAGGCATCCTTCTTTAGTCACGGGCCAAATGCAGGGCATCAACATTTAGGTTGTTATATTTGGAGCTGCAGGAGGGATTGGGCAACCTCTCTCACTGCATCTTTATGATATTGCAATTGCGAATTACATGTTTCAACCGCTGCAACATACAAGAAAATTCTAGATTTACTGAGCCAGCTGAATTGGGAAATTCTTTGAAGGGTGTAGATGTGGTGGTGATCCCTGCAGGAATTCCAAGAAAGTCAGGCATTACTCCATATGACCTTTTCAACATCAATGTGTTGGTATTGTGAGGGCCTGGGTAGAAGCTGCTGCAAATAATTGTCCTAATGCCTTCATTCAAATCATCAGTAAAACTGTAAATTCCATTGTACCCATTGCTTCTGAGGTTCTCAAGCAGAAAGGTGTATATGATCCTAAAAAGCTCTTTAGTGTTATCACCTTGGATGTCTTTAGGGAAAACACTTTTGTTGCTCAGAAAAGGAATCTAAGAATTATTGATGTTGATGTGCTAGTTGTTGGGGTCATGCTGGGGTCACCATTTTTCAAATACTGTCCAAAACAAAGCCTTCTGTAAGATTCACAAGGAGATTGAAGAGATTAACAGTTATAATTTAGAATGCTGGACCAGAAGTCGTGGAAGAAAAAGCGGGTGCTGTATCTGCAACTCTGTCCATGGCTCGATCTCAATACGAAAGAAACCCAAATCCACCATGTATGAAATGTTCCTCCTCCCTGGAAAATCGGGGCTAGTGCGAGTGCAGTATCCTCAGTAGGCCTACGAGGGGTCCTCCCTCCGAATGTCTGAAACCTGTAAAATAGAAACAGTTATTAAGAGGGATGAACAAGAAGGCCTTGAACTTGAAATCCTCAAGCTTTACTTGGGAACAAGGTGCAGTGAGTAAACAAAGGAAAATTATAAGCATGAAACTCTTCCCTAAATGCATGGATATCTTCATTATTGCATATATGTTTTACTCTTTAACTTGTGTATGTGAAAAATAAAGATTACACATCATAATGGTTATGATGGTGGTTAGAAATCAGTACCATCCAGCCCAGTTTTTAGTCCAAATCTTTGGCTTCCTAGGAGAATTAGGTTGGAGATAGTCACATAGAAATCATTGCAGGTATTGATGATCTATAAACGAATTAATTTATATATCAGTACGAACCTTATATTATCAAATTGCTAAAGAAATAAAACGGTTATGTGGAAATCCATACTTATATGATTGCACAAAGCTATTATATATATATATAGAGTCACAAATGAATCTGGGGCATCATTTTGTGCAAATGCCATGTTTATTGTACAATTTGTATATGACTTGCTCTTCTTTATAAAATAATATTCCACTTGTGCATATTCATCCTCTATCAGAAAGCCAATTGTTTATTCATTTTCTATTTGTACATAACTAAACCAATTTAAAAAGCCATATTTCATTATACACAACAGTCTGAATAACTAATACAAACATTACTAAATCATTTTTCACATTATACATAACAATATAAATAAATATTATTCAAAATAATAAGTTTACCTTGCCATAAAAAAACTATTATTCAAAATAATAAGTTCACCTTGCCACGAAAAAAAGATTTTCTTGTTTCATCATCTTTACTGTCGTTGCTGTAAAGTTTTCCATCTCATACTAAAGAAAACAAATGAAATCTTTAGAATGAGCTGAAATGTTAAAAACTTAATAAAAAAACTAAACATTGACCTTACGTTTAACTGTTTGTTTTATATTGTAATATTTAATATTTTAGATTTTACTAAGCTCAAAACTTCTTTAGGTTATATTCAATATTTTAAGTTTTACTAAGCTCAAAACTAAGGGAATCTCTAGGTTCCACATTCCCATGCGAATTCAACCATGACAGGGGTAAAGATTTTATAGAGAACAATTAGACACATGCTGCCTTTGATTGAAAAAAATAGAGATAGAAATGATGTTTCAAACTTTCAAGGATTACCAGGATCTTCATTCTTGCTCTTTAGTGTTTTTGTAGGCTTAGCTAGCCCATAGACTTTGTTCCATGCTGGCAACTTCACTTGTCACCTTGCTCTGTATATGTGTACAGTGTATGGTATAAGATGAACTTTGGCAAATTAAAGTTGTATATGCTTGGCTTCAATACCAATTTCTAGAGAATTTCTGATTTCAATATCAATTTCTACAGAATCTCCGACTTCTAGTAGATTTGTATAACAGTGAACAACCCTCCTCAATGTCTTATGAACAAGAGCTTCTTTCATAGTGGTCCAAATGTAATAGAATACTCTCTTCCAACTTGGTTCATTTCTCTTTATACTTTCCAAGCTTGCCTTGCAAGGGTTGTTCTTGGTTTCATACTTCATGTGCAAACTCCTTAGTGTGGCCAATCATTTCACAACTTCATCTTTCTCTTTGTTATCCTCGATGTGGGCATTTTGCATTGCAAGACTGCATTGAAAGACTATAGGATAGCGTCTACTACTTTATTATTTTTAGAAGATTTCACATTCTGTTTTAGTTGGATTCAAGCTCTCTTTAGGCCTGACTCATCTCAACATACATCTATCTCTGGTTAGATACAATATCTGTGAAAGCAGCTTTGTGCCTTTGGAATCCAACGACATCTTCTTATTTTTCTTGGGAGAGTTTTTTTTTCAATTCTTCCGTCATAGCATGAAGTTCATTTCTCCCTTGACGCTTTGCTTCAGCTACTCCCACTGCAATCATCCTCAGAAACTCTTTTTGATGTAACCCAAGATGGGGTTGAATTAACCAACAACAATAAAGTCTACAGATTCAATACAAAACAGAGTACACATAAACATGTACACTGAATTTTAAACACAAAACTCACATTGAAAAAATTTAAGCATACATAGCCAACAGTTATGCTAATTTGCCAATTCAAAAAATTACATCATCAAAGCCCCATAATAGCTCTCTTAGTGTACCTGCTAGCATAATAGCTCTAGACCAGGGAAAGCAGCTCCACACCTACTCCATTAAAGTTGGATTTAACCATGGGTAGTTGTAGGAAATGCTCTCATTGACATGTATGCCAAGCGTGGAAGCATTGACGAGGCATGCATTGTATCAAAAACCTCTAGTAACTCAAAGTTGAGGGGAGGATAATTCTTGTGATCTTTTGTCAATTATCAATTCTTGGAAAATTACCCTACCATCTTGCATCAGTACTCATACAATACTATGATAACCACATATTTTGACTATGTATAGCTTCCCTGTCCAAAATACAAAAATAGATGCAATCGTAGATAATTGTTTAAGATTGTTAAAATATTGTTCTCATTCTTAACATTAAATGGTTTTTATTATTTTGTAAAATTATTAAGTTTAAGATTTATTTTTTACAAGCAATAACTTGTACCATTTTTAAGCACTTAAGTGAGAATGAGATAGCTAATACCTTACCATCACCAATGGATCTATGCAGGGAAAACATGTCAAAAAGTGAGTTTAGCGCCTAAGTGGGGAGTCTAACACTTTCATATCTCAACCGCTTGCACTAAACCCAGCTTATGAATATCCTTCAATTAGATCCATTCTTATCTGAATTTTATTTTGAAGGGCATAGGTGCAATACCCTTATCAAACACACCATGCTCTACAAAATCACCACCCTTTTAAATACAACATGGATAATTTTTATACAATTGATTAGTTTGCTACTATAGTTTACTAGCACACTTTGATTTCCAGCTATAGTGCACTAGTAAACTTTATCTCAATGATCCTCATGCCGAAATCAATTTTTGTTGAACTCAATTTTTTGTGTCGTTCTCTTATGTTTAATGTAGAACTTTCAAAAACCAAGCACAATACTGTTACTCATAAAAGTGTCAACGCAAAATTAAACTAGCATGAAATTTATGGCAATGGTCAAGGAACAAAAAAATGCCCATCATTAATTATGTTGGAATACAATGTGTTAAGGTATTGGAGCATTGAGTTTGTGTTTGAACCTACACCAACACATACCATGTGCATTATCCCTTACCTAGACTACATATTTGGCATGACACAATAAAAACATATGTTAACATACGTAACACACTTTGAATTAGATAATCTAATGTAGATCAATCCTATCCCCATGAGTAGAAACAAGATGGAAATGAGTCTTCTAGAACCTTCTAGAAGACTTCACTTGTCCACAAATTCTTGAGCAACATTATGTCCATGTGTTCTAGTGGAGTTCTTATAAACCCTCCAATACATGTGAAAGGTGCTTGAGGAAAGGCCAAAATTACATGGGAAAGATGAACAAGTCTACCCACATAGAGAAATAAAGTTGGGTTGGATCATATGTCAAAAAACCTAATCCCTCTGGGACAATCAAAGAGTATTATTTCATGCCCAAGGACCATAAGTGATGATATCATGAACATGAGATTTATTGACAACCACAAACACGAGGAAGTCATAGTCAAGCTCTTGGACTTAACTCAATGCCAACCATGAGATTCCCACACCTGTTTATCCAAAATCTTGGTCATGGATTTCAGAGGAACCCTATCCAGAAAATTCCTCAATAAAGTTCTTTCTTTAAACAAAACACAAACATTTTCATATCTCAAGATTATAATACTAATAATAGTTTATTTAGTGTCAAAATTAACCGTTAGTAAACCTTGGGGACAAATTTTGTGGGTGCTTTGGGCAATGCCAACATTGGTACTACTCATGGTTTTTACTACTAATCATAATAACAGATAAATCACATAATTGCTAGTGTGTTTAAGGGAAGACATTTAAGGTACTTTATGTCTTTGTTCTAAAGCCAATGGTCCAATCGAGGCTTGTTCAATTTAATCAATTGGTTGGGGTAATGGATACCATAACTTAAACCTGAGTAAAGTTGACCCCATATAGTATCTCGTCGAATTGAGATTTTCATGATTGTAAGCTTGATCTTATTTTGCATCCACCAAGTGACCTTGATGGGTGATTGACTAAGCTAGATGAGGTATGGGGAACTAACTTAAATAGATTTGTGAACCAAGTAAGATATTGCTACTACTTTTAGAGATCCTCCATCGTAAACCACCCAATACTAGAAGTATGTGTAACATATCATTATTATTTTTGAACATCTCTAGATATAAGATTCAATTCACAACCTACCATATCTTAACCAAATATTTGAAAAGAAAATTTGTTAAATTCTAAAAAATAATTACTAATTTTATTATTATTATTAATGTATAAGATGAACTCATGATTAATAATAAAAAGTTAAATTAAACGTTAGAACTTAGTTCTAATCTCAATAACGATAAGAGAACTCATGATTAATAATAAAAAGTTAAATTAAACGTTAGAACTTAGTTCTAATCTCAATAACGAAAAGAGAATATCCTATCTTCAAATATATATTTTACAGTTGTATTTTAATATCAATTGTTAATAATAAGCACTTTAGCTTTTATTTGTAAAAACTGCTCGAAAACTAACTTGAAGTTCAAATATCTTATTAATAATTTAGACCTAAGATGGAATTGATCACCCAATGTATTTCATTTATAATTGAAAGAATAATTAATAATCTTTATTTTTATTTTTATATAATAATCATATTATTTTAATTCTAGGTTTTGTTTTTCGATTTTTTATGTAACAATACAAGTTTACACCGAAGGTGTTATTTAAGGGGAACATGTACCAAAGGTGTTATTTAAGGGGCTGCTCCTCTGAAGGTTTCATCGTTTGTCAATGACCTATGAAGAGCCTCCCCGTGTCCAGCTATGAGAGCGTGCCTTCCAGCTATGAGAGCGTGCCTTCCATTATTCCATGTTTTGGCAACTTTCATGTCTATTGCATCAATGCAAATGGTATGTTCAACTGATAGGTTGTTGTGATGCAAGGCTGGGATCCTCTTTTAGTGTATGTGGTCCATTATCTAACATTGTTTGTTGTTTCCATTATAAATTGAAACGATCATGACTTCCTTTGTCGCTCTCCTAACACACTGGGGAAGAAGACTCAACTCTGCAAGTATCCACACTTGATTTCGATATTGTGTAACCATTCTTTCTTTGTCTATCAACACTTCCAGTTGCTCTTGCATTAGATTCATTAGCGCTGCGACCTCTTCCTCCAAGCGCTTGAAATTATCTTTGCTAAACACATACACACCCTGATGGAATGCATGCGAATACTATATCCGAATTGATGGTCTCGTCTTTTCGATCCATGATGACAATGCGATTAGGAGTTGGGCCAGCGACTACCATCCAGATAAACCATCGCCTTACACAAATGATTAACGACATTTGCTTCTCACAAAAATGGTTTTTTTCACAAGCACTTCCTCTGCCCAGCTCTTGCAAATCTTACAGCCTTAACTTCTGTTTGCTGCTCCTTTCGCTTAACCAACTTCAATAAAAAAACGCAGGACGAAAAGCTTTGCTAAAGACATAAGTTCTTGATTTTCTCAAGCTCTTCCGCTGCCTAGTCTGTGAAAATATTAAGGCATTGCGGTTCGAAGAGCTTCGCTTTGGACACAATTCCTTTATCTTACCGAGATCTTCCATTGGCAATCCCGTGAAAATATTATGGCCTCGCGACTCTAACCTTCGTCTGCACCTCCTTTCACTTAACCCGCTTGAATTACACAACACAACATGAGGAACTTCGCTATGGACACAAGTTCTTGACCAGAGTCTTTTCTTGCCGAGGTCGGAAAGATAAACTGGATCTCTTTCGGAAATCCGCCAAATGTAGCTCACGTGGTCACTGAAAGGGAGAGGTCCGAGAGATGGGAAATTTTCTAGAGAAAAAGTGTAGAGTATCCAGAAAACAAAGTTTCTGGGCGTACCCTCTGGTATGCTCTTTCGGCCGGTAGTGCCTAATAAAACAAAGCTTCTTGGGATTCTTTCTGGGAGTCCTTATTTGCACAATGGGTAGTGGGTAATACCGCAGGGAAAAACTCAATAAAGCAGATATTATCCTTAGCAGTCAATGGTAGCATGAAAGAATATGTAAATCTGAGTGAGCTCCAAAACCAACCCATTGCAGTTAGCCAGGAAAATCTTGTATCTTCGTGACTGGAAGCTTCTCCTCCTCCTCCTTTTGCTTAACAAACTTGGATCACACAACGCAGAACATGCAGGCTTCACAGAAACAACTTATTTAAGGTTGATTATAGCTAATTATGGAAGAATAAAAATCTCTATATAACTAAGAAATACACAAGAATCTTGTGGAAGACTCTTTAGTTTGGTGAGGGAAGCTAAAAAAAATTACAGATCATTAACTATACTTGGACACTGAAACGTGTCCTGCCAATGACCTTCAAACTTGTCAAGTTGCATATACCTCATGTCCTCTTCTCCGTCATTATCCGAGATCTACTCACTCCCCTGCTAAATCTAGAGGCCACAGTCCCCACTCCAAACTTGGAGGAGCTAAATTGAGAAAGGAAAGCTGTGTAGTGATAATTCCAAGTTCCGATAGTAGCGAATTCCCACGGTGGGATTTGCATGCGTTCATCCACTTTGGAAGCGTGCTTCTACCACTCACCCAAAAACATATAAAATCAAGATTTTGTCTCTTACACGTATTGTACATAAAGAATCCATAAATACATCCTCTGTTCAATCCAATCTCGTACACACTACCAGCTTTTCTTTCTTTAGCACCTATTCTTATCTTCTGCGGTATATGCTATTGGCTATGCCTGGTGATGTATCAGTGTACTCCCAAACTTAAGATATGAGACCTTCCTGTTGAATTGGGTATAAGGTGCCATCTCCAATTCAAGTCAATTCATCATAGGCAACAACGAAGCAGTGATGGAAGTAGAAACAACAACGATAGCAACTTTTTCATATTTTGGGGCAGACAAAGTGTTTTTCAAGAGAAGATCTGAAACATTTGTCTTTGGTTTTCCTTCTCTAACAGACCTGCAGTCAAATCAGATGCTTGTTTCTCATTCAAATCAAATGGACCTTTGCAAAAACTCAGTATTACCAAACCATCCTGCACAAATTAACAGAGAATTATATGGTATGAAAAGTATACAATATGGCAATACGCCATCTTCTGTAAATCTGAATGCTCCTGCAGATAAAACTGGAGTGCCCACAAAGAAATCAATGCCTGTGTCGGTGGACAAGGGATTCCCAACTCAGGATTCATTGCATTCTCATGGGGACAATGGTGAGGCCATTTCACACTTTTGGAGCAATTCCACCTTCGATGAAGCAGAGGAACAACATGTGATAGACGAGAGGAAGCAGAGAAGGATGTTGTCTAATAGAGAATCTGGGAAGAGATCTCGTCTCTGGAAAAAACAACACTTGGACGAGCTGAGGGCTCAGATGGTTCATCTAATGGTAGAGAATGAGGAGATATTGAAGAAATGCAATGTTGCTTCAGAGCATTATGTTCATATAACAGAAGATAATTGCCTCTCGAGATCAGAGGCAATGGAGCTGAGTCACAAGATCCAAAGATTACAACACACATTAAATGCTCAATTTCAGGGTGCCTTTGAAACTATGGGTGGTGAAGGTAGGAATTGCAGTGCTGCCCATATGAACTCAGCATATAGCACTAATTCTCCCTCAGTCTTTCCCGAGCTCTGGTTTTGAAGCCAAAATGCAATTCACATTGTGAAATATTAGGAGCACTTCCGATCTCTGGTTTTGAAGCCAAAATGCAATTCACATTGTGAAAGATTAAAAGTATTTTTTCATTATTTATTATATTGAGGTTAGATTTATTGTTTATTATATTTAGATATTATATTGGGGTTAGATTTAATGATAAATAGTATGAGTGTTTCATTATTTTTGGGTGAGGAATGGTGATTCCATAACAATGAATAATAATCATTTTTATTATCAATTTGACATCTAAGTTACCATTTTTTAAAAATAACAACAAAATCATAAATAAATTTCAGAATTATAATTTGACATGTGAGTTACCATTTTTTTAAAATAACAACAAAATCATAAATAAATTTAAGAATTATTGACCGTGTACAAACTTTATATTTTGCATCTTACAAAACTATCAAATTTTGGGGGACTCTAGGGTCACTATTAATTAGGCTGCCCAAAAACATTTATCTCGGTGGTAGTCTTGGAAAATTGGTGCACAAGGATGCTCTCCTTAAGGTTTTTTTAGAAAGAACTTATGGACAATTCTATGGTGCTTAGAAAATATTCTAAACCTTATTAAGCTAGATGTTTTCTCCCGTAACCATTGTTTGGTCTTTTAATATTTACAACATGTTTTAGTTTTTTTATTATTGAATTCTATATAAAAAAAATTAATGTGAAGGATTATTTTGTGGAACTTTTTTAGTTTTTTTATTAAATGCTGTATAAAAAATTTTAATGTGAAGGATTATCTTGTGAAACTTTTTGTAACTAAAGATGGGCCAATATTGGATATATGTTGCCATATATGACAAAAATCGTAACAACTTTTAGTGTTCGATGTACTTGAATTTATTTATTTTTATGGAATAACAATAAGTGGAACAATAATTTAAAATTTATAATTATGGACAAATTTTCAAAATTTTTAAATTAAATTTTGAGAAGTTTTACATAAAATTTAAATATCATTTATATATATATATATATATATATATATATATATATTCTCCTTTTAATGATTTGCAACATATTTTCTATTGCAATTTTCAATTTCAGTTTTTTATTTCTATTATACCAACAACTCTACCGTTTTTTTTAAGAAATGCTTGTGAAACTTTTTCATAGACCATTGAAAATTCTAATTTGTCCAATTGAAAGTTGGCCATAGGACCATTATGTTTGGTTTCCCCTAGAATTTAATTCGCTATAAAACAAAACTCTTATACCTTTTGACTATTACATGTTTATTACTAAGATTTTGAAGATCAAATAATGCTCCTATAACACCTATCTAACCATATAATTCCATACATATTGAAAATTGAAAAAGCTAAAGATAACTCCAAGTGCAGGAGGAGAGAAAGCCACCATAGGCGGTTTGGACATGGACCACACATCAAAGAGAACCAGTGAGAGCCACTGCCTGCCCGTGTGTCTGCGAGAAAAACACATGTAGAGATCAAAGCAAAGCAAAGTGAAGCAAAAAGCTGAGTAGGTCAACATTATTTGATGAAATGAAAATATATAGTACTATCATACCCCCATACCCCCAAAGCGGGGGAAATGAAACACCAAAAAGAACTTTGGTATGTCTAAAATGAACGAAAGGTATGTTTCATTTCCCTGCTTTGGGGGTGTTTCGTAAATATGATTGTAATTTTTTCTATAATTAGAATTTATGTTAATAGAATATTATATAAGTAATGCTAAGGGGTGGCAAGTGCAGGGTTTTTTGGATCTTTATGGAAAGGAAGAAATAAAATTTTCATGGGTATAGGTGTGGCGACAAGTAACTAGGCTGAAATGTACACCTTCCTTCTATGTACAAAAAATGTGAAGAGTCTTCAACTACAGCAGATTATAATTTTTAGAAACCTGTTTCTTGTCATAAAGCATATAAAGTGGAAAAAACTTAAGGAAGGGAATATACAATGTAGGAATTATGAGTATATTAATTGGAACCTTCAAAGCCTCTTCGACATGAAACTTATGCACCTCACGCATCTCAAAAATTCAGTTTTAGATCAACTTGCCAATGATGCAATCAAGTTAGACAAGGGAATTATAGTGTAAAATAGGGACCCCACAAAAACAAAATGGCTCCCTTAGAAAGTTCAATTTGGTTAGGTTTGATTCCATTTAGATTGCAAATGTTTGAAGTTAAATGTTGTTTGGTGATAAATTGGGGATGTGCTCCATTTGTCATCTTCACCCACTCCAATACACAACAAGTCTTGCCTCATTAATCCCAAGTGAGGGAGCCATTGCACTCACGCGTGGCTTCCTCTTCTCATTTCTTCCATTTGTGCTCACTTCAAATTTTATGGCCCTTGGTTTGGATTTTTGTAATGTTAGTGGGATCTCTCTAAAAAGAAAATGTTTTTTTGTGATTGAGGCGATGCCTCTCACAATGAAGGATCGCAGGGCGACCACTTCCATCCTGAAACTGAAGATAGATACCGCATTTGCTTCTCATTTTTGGCCTTTTAAAAATGTTGCATTTGCTCTATTTACCATAGAATTTATGTTAATTCAGTAATTTCACATAATGTTGTCCTCCTGAATTTCACAATGACGTTTCACAGAGGTCATATAAGCGTTTAATACGACAACAATATTTGTGTACACCTCTTGAAACATAAAAAAAATTCTTTTGTTAGTTGGTGAAAGTCAGTTGTTCAATTTTAAATCACATATTTGTTACAAAATAGTATAAGATAGATCCTTCCATTTCAAACAATATATATATATATATATATATATATATATAGTAAACCAAATACATATATGTTTATATAACTACAAACACAATCAAATTCTTAGTGTTTCGGATTATGTTTTAAGTGTTTTTTTGAATTTTATCTTTGCTTATGTTTACACTGCGAGCTTTTATAGCGTTTTCCACTATCTATGTTTTCACTCTTTCTTTAAATAAAAAAATATTATACAACTTTTTAATTAAAAACAAAAATACATACAATCACATTATCACAACTCTCTAAATCATAATTTTAAAAAATAATTTCATCTATTAGGTATTTCATTTCCCCGGCTTTGGGGATATGCTACTTATGTTAATTCTATATTAAAGTCTTTTATAGCGTTTTCCACTATCTATGTTTTCACTCTTTTTTTAAATAAAAAAAATATTATACAACTTTTTAATTAAAAACAAAAAAATACATACAATCACATTATCACAACTCTCTAAATCATAATTTTAAAAAATAATTTCATCTATTAGGTATTTCATTTCCCCGGCTTTGGGGATATGCTACTTATGTTAATTCTATATTAAAGTCTCCCATTGTAATAAGATACGATCTATTAATACCACATGCATTAGAAGAAGACAAATCAATAAGAGTACTATAAAGCAGAGAGATTGAACATTGATCACTGTTCTTACTGCTCTAGAACATTGTTTTCCAGGTTTTCCGATTGAATACTGTTCTTGCTGCTCTGGAACATTGGTTTTTCAGGTTTTCCGTACACTGCGTGTATAGTGTGTCATTGAGGTTTCGGTTTCGAGTATGGAATATGGACGTTTCGATTACTGATAAACTCTGTGGATCCCCGCTTCATTCTCGACTGGGGTTGGACTCCAGGCTTTCCAGGCTTCTGCATTGTTGACTGGGGTTGGACACCAGGCTTCTGCACTTTTAGCTTTCCTACGAAGATGGTTCTCAAGAAATTTCAGTTGCCGGTGTAGCCTGTGAGTCTGAGGCATCGTTCTTTAGTCACGGGCCAAATGCAGTTCTTTGGTCCTCTATTAGCAGGCCAAGATACTTGGAGCTGCAGGAAGGTTTGGGCAACCTCTCTCAGTTTATATTTATGGTATTGCAAATGCGAATTACAGGTCTCAACCACTGCAACTGTCCAGCACAAATTCTAGATTTACTGGCCCAGCTGAATTGGGAAATTCTTTGAAAGGTGTAGATGTGGTGGTCATCCCTGCAGAATTCCAAGAAAGCCAGGCATTACTCCATATGAGCATTTCAACATCAATGTTTTGGCATTGTGGTATTGTGAGGTCCTTGGTAGAAGCTGTTGCAAATAATTGTCCTAATGCCTTCATTCAAATCATCAGTAACACTGAAAATTCAATTGTACCCATTGCTTCTGAGGTGCTCAAGCAGAAAGGTGTATATGATCCTAATAAGCTCTTTGGTGCTATCACCTTCGATGTTTTTAGGGCAAAAACTTTTGTTGTTCAGAAACAGAATCTCAGACTTATTGATGTTAATTTGCCAGTTGTTGAGGTCATGCTGGGATCACCATTTTTCCCTTACTGTCAAGGATCTCGTATGTCGCTTGTTAGTTACTTTACGGTACAATCTTGGTCCCAAACCGCAGGAATTCGGCAGGGTCATATTTGCTAAAATGGCGATTCCAGTCGATTTTTCGGTGATCATCTGTCGATGTTCCGGTGATCATCGCAATTTCAGTCGATATTTGGGTGATTGTCGAAATTTTTTGGTTATCATCGCAATTTCAGTCAATTTTTTTTGTGATCTATGAATTTCAGGGTGATCTAGGTAGACCCAATTGACCTGAATCAGACATTCGTTGCATTGGAACCATGTTGGTCAATTAATTAGCATGTACACATTAGGGCTAGGTTTTCTCCAGCTATAAGCCGACTCATCTGTTCCAAGGGTGTAGTAGATTATCTTTTTATGAGATCTATGAACTGTTCGTCATTGATATACCATTTCCATTTACCATTTCCATTTTGAGATGAGAATGTCATGGGAAATGCTATCGAAGCAAACTGTTCGTCATTGACATGCCATTTCCATTTTGAGATGAGAATGTCATGGGAAATGCTATCGAAGCGAAGCACATCGGCACAAGGTCTCCTCTACATAAGATGGTGCTTTGTTTAGTGCAAAATTTTTAAACTCTATTTACAAGGCCTCACGTGCAACTGCATACAACGAACAATAAAGTTGAACAGTGGAACTCACAAGAGTAGTGGTAGGTGTAACATTAGTGCTCAGCCTAGGACAAAGCAACTTATAAAAAATTCGCCTGAAAAGCTGGGCGTTTTAGTTGCCTTTTATCCTACTCGAGTACCTTGTGGTTCTCAGTCGTCGCTTGTGGATTTCATTGCACTACAGTACAAGCTAGGCGCACACTTGTCGATAGAAAAGCCAAATAAATCAATGCCAAATGCGTAGTCCAACGAGAAAAGATAATAACTCTGGCTACTATGAATTAGGTTTCGTATGTGGTAGTGGTGGTGTCGATGTGGTACTTAAGAAGAGGATCAAGGGAGAGCATGATCGAGCCTGATCATTCAAATTCATATGGTATTGAATAACTGATGTGTCCCATCCCCATCCCGAATCTTATGTTGCAGTTTATTAATTAATTTTTTGAGGGTTTACGGCTTCTATCCTTGCCATGGCCTCTTATCAAATTTCTTAACCATCATACTAACACTAATTTTGTTGTTTACCCTGATAACCCTCGATATTAAACTTTATCGAGCCCGATCATTCAAACTCATAAGATATTGAATAACTGCTGAATCCCATCTCATGGATTGATTCATGGATTGTATTAATTAAAACCGTGTCCACTATTTAAAAAAAAGACTCTGGAAAACCTTTCCAGAATTATTTTTTGATTCATGGATTGTATTAATTAAACCCCTGATGTCCCAATTTCAAGAGGTTCCACTGCTTGCTCGAAGACCACTAAAGCTAATCCTCAAAGTTAAAAAAATCCTGTCTTGACTAGATTCTTCTGCCCATTAATATCATTCAAAGATATGTATAATCCATCCTCCTCTTCCCTCTAAATTACCCATATCTATAATCCCATGTTAGAGCAAATTCCCTGATTTTTGCAGTGGGATGTCATCCATTCATTTGTAAATGAAGTCTTTTCCATATAATTCATTTTTACTCTTATGATAAGTGGATTTGGATAAGATTTTAGGGCTTGTTCTGATGGGCTTTTGTTTGTATGGCAATGGATTTCAATCACCCAACCAATCACTAACAACTGTAATATGCAGAGTTGCTTGCTTTTGGAACAATTCAAAACGTGGCAGACAATTACATGGAACAGTTTCATTTCATTATGAAATTATCAATAGTTTAATGCCCGGGAAAAGGATCCACAACATAGACCATGGACCTTCATGACAAAGACAATTTTTATGTTACAACAGTGAATTAGTTTGATGATTCTTCCACCTGCAGAAATAGTTGAGGGAAAATAGTATTTCTTGTTCCCATTTGAGGAAGCCAAGTTGTAATGGGATTAGACCCTGCAGAAATAGTTGAGGGAAAATAGTATTTCTTATTTCCATTTGAGGAAGCCAAGTGGTAATGGGATTAGAGCCTGCAGAAATAGTTGAGGGAAAATAGTATTTCTTTTTCCCATTTGAAGAAGCCTAGTAATGGGATTAGAGCCATGGCAGTTGGCGTTCTTGCTCATCATTTCAAACTCGAACACCACATGCCGACATGAATTCATTCATGATAGAGGTAAAGATCGGTTTATTTAACAAAAGACTTAATATCCCAAGCAAGTAATGGAAAGTTGCGCTCTCTCGAGAAATTTCAGATTGCACCATGTTCCTTAATTTCTTCATAGTTGTTCTTGAATCTTATATACTAGTTTACCAAAACACTTTTTACAGTTGTTATTGTGTATTAGCTCAGTAAAGCACCCTTTGTCTTTTTTTATTTGCACATACAGGGCATAGATTTGTTCTTTTGTGGACTTTGCAGTCATATATTTTCACCTTTACTTCAATGGCTCCCCTGACTCTCATTGTGATCAAATTGACCTCCTCTTCCACCTTGCCTTCTGATGGTCCCTGTACCTCTGGGTAGCATACACACCCAACCTCGCTGCTTAGGAAGGCCTCACCTTCTACCATTGATGAGCTCCAAGCCACCTGGCTACAACTTATGGCTAATAACCAGTTTAAATCATTATCATTTGAATTATCATCACCAGTAATCTCAACAAAAGTAAATTCCATTTCCTAAAATGATGGAACCGATTGGTATCTCTAACAAAAATTTCTCGCCTTACAAAATCTGGAGATAAACTTGGTGGCAATGTTGTAATCACCACGCATACGAAGGTTATTTATCACCCGAATATGTGTCCTTGGGCATGTATTTATAAACCCAAAAATATTAACAAGCTTTTCACTGTGTCCATAGAGAACACGTCCCTTATCCTCCTCTTCCACTCCCACATCTTGTAGCAGAAAGTTCATGGTGGGTGCATACCCTGCATCCTTCATCATTTTTCTTACCTTTGCAACATCATCCCCTCTGCCCACAATAGCATAGATGTTTGACAGAAGCGCACAATTTTCATCATTTTTGGGGTTTAAGAACAAAAAGAAGTTTTGCCACATTCTCTGCTAAATCTATATTTCCATGTATTCTGCAGGTACCTGCCACCAAGTAAAGCTCCCAAAACACACGCATCAGGATCAAGAGGCATCATGTTGATAAAGTGTTGTGCCTCCTTAGGCATTCAGAGCGACCAAGAAGATCAACCATGCAGGCATAATGTGCCACAATAGGCTTAATGCCATAATCATGACTCATTCTCCTAAAATATTTCCAGCCTTCATTTACCAAGGTAGTATGGCGTGCCCACGCATAGCATATGCTGAAATTATTGCATCCCACAAAGCCACATCTCTATGAGGAATTATATTAAACACTTGGAGCATCGCCAGTAGCATCTACATAAACAATGTCCCTTGAAACGATGGAAGCATTTGGCATCCCTCACAATAACGCGTAGCCTGCGCGTTAGCTTAAACATTCGAAGATTTCACCCTTTTCAATTTTACATCTTAAAAAAATATTTAAACTTGCTTAATCTGGGTGCCTTGAGTTGAATCCATTTATGCATTCAAAGAAATGATGTGAACAACTCAAAATTTTGGATTTAAAAGTAAATTAACAAATTTTGGATTTAAAAGCAAATTAACAAATTTTCAAAGAAATTCAAAGGAATGAGGTGAACAACTCAAAATTTTGGATTTACAAGAAAATTAGCAAATTCTGTTCAAAAACTTGCCCAACAAACAAAATCATTAAATATTTAGACTTGTTCATCACATATTTCATCCCACAATCTTGAATATGAACTTGATAGTTATGTGGCATTCATCACAAACCTGAATATTCTTTGAAATTTGGATTTATGTTCCAGGCTTGTGTTGATAAGCCCAAAAGAAAGGGCAAGCCTTTCACTGTGGCTACGGAGAATCTTTTCGTTCTTCTGTTGCTCAAAATCATGTGGCACAGATTGTCCAACTGGTTGTCCAATAACATATGGACCTCTTCTGGTTGTCCAATTGCTCTAAAGTTGCATATATTTTCTCTTTCTACAAACGATATTTGTGAGATTTGTCACCAACTGTAAATGCATGCACCCTATTTTTTTAGTTCAATCCAGCTGCATCTCGGAGTTTTTTCCAATTACTGGTCTTCCACTGTTTTTCTCTCCTTTGCTACATCACCTCACCTGCCAGCTTCAGCATATGTTTGACAGCAGTACATAATTTCCAGCATCGTCAGGTTCTGTCTCAAAAAGCTGTCCTGCCACAATATTCTGCTAGTGGAACATTGCGATGAATTTTGCAGGCACTGACTAGGTATCCAAAAACACTAGCGTCTGGCTCAAATGGCATGTATTGTATGAAATCATGTGCCTCATCGACACGGCCAAACTGGCCTCGAAGATGAACCATGCAAGCAAGATGTTCCATTTTGGGGAGAATACCATAATGCCGATTCATTGAATTAAAGTGGTACCACCCTTCCTCAACAAGGCCTGCTGCATGACTACAGGCAGACAGAAGAGGAGTAAAGGTAATATGATTTGGCTGCACTCATGCCTGCTACATTTGTTGCAATAATTGAAGGGCAGCTTCACCATGTCCATGACTATCATACCCAGCAATCATTGTTGTCCATGAAACAACAGTTTGTCTAAAACCCGCCCCCCACACTTGGCATACATGTCTATAGCATCATTTCCTACAAACACATCTGAATCGAAACCTTCTTTAACTGTAAACCTAGGGATCTCTTTACCCTATTGTAAGGCCGCTAGATGCACAAAACGAAATAATGTCAGAGAATGTCATTGAATCATGCTTTGGACAAGACAAATGCAATGGGAGAAGAGTTTCAAGGCCTCACAACAGGTACTCATTCTGAGCAAATCTAACAATCATCAAAGTCCAGGAGAGTACATTTCTCTAAGACCTGTGCATTCTACAAACTTTAACATCTCTTGCATTTGGAAAAAAGGAAAAGCACGTTATCACAATCCCTCTTCCTTGTACATCTTCCCATCAATGAATTCCATGAAAACAACTTTCATAGAGACATTTTGTAAAAAACATGATGTTCTTTCTATATACTTTTATAGTTGGAATACGTCTACTAGCATAAATCCATTTTAACTATAATTCTACCAAGCACTGAGAAGGATCAAATCCTTTTAGGTGAAAATGCTTTTTAGAGTGCTAAATTCGAGGAAAGATTTGCAGCTAAGAGGTTTGATCTCTCTAGATGCTTGGTAAAGTCAAAGTTAAGATGGATCTATGATGGTGTGTGAGTTTTTGTGTTTGTGTGTGTGTGTGTCACACGAATTAACAGATTTCACAAAGGATAAAGAGGTGTTGAGTGGCTTCATCATTAGTGAGAAGTGTTGATTTTTTAGTAGCATCAAGATCCATTCTTTGGGAGAATAGAGGCACTTGGTCAATTACCAAGAATTGGATACTAGTCTAGGACTGAAGCTCAACTTGGCGCTGAGAGCATTTCTCTAGGAGAATGGAGGCATTTGGCCAATTACCAGGAATTGGATCTCAGTCTAGGACTGAAGCTCAGCTTGGGGATGAGAGCCATTATATAGGAGAATGGAGGTACCTGGTCAATTACCATGGATTGGATATCAGTCTAGGACTGAACCTCAACCTAGAGCTAATAATCATTCTCTAGGAGAATGGAGGTACTTGGTTAATTACCAAGTAGTTGACATTGGTCAACTTGATGCAGCCTAGGGCCGAGGCACCTAGTTAGTTACCAGGTCATCACTAGAAGCCCTAGATTGGATCTAGAAAAATGGTGTACTTCTCTCCTTGATCAGTGGTCTATGGGATCTTCTTAAGGGACTGGGCACCCCTTGTTGAAGTACCTAGCACATGACCTTGGTGTTAGTGAGAAGAGAAAGAAGAACAATTAATAATCTTCCTTATTAATGATGATGTACTTTGAGTAGCACGCGTGGACCATGAAAACCAAGAAAAATAGTTAGGATGACTTGTTATGATTATGGAACCCCTTGAAGGACCAAGATCCCACTATTGAAGGAGTGAGATCCCACTAGTAAAGGACCAAAAGTCCAAGATAAAAGTCAAATTATTTTATGAATGGCTAAAAGTACAAATAAAATATTATATCCCTAACTAAGTGGATTTTATCATTTTTCTTATTCCTAAATCTATGGAATGAACCCTCAATGTATAATTATAAATAAAGAAGCTCTCTCTCATCATGAACTAAATTTTGATCTTCTTCTTGTGTATTAAAAAGATTATTTTTCAGGTTCTATCTCTTCATAGAATTGGAGCAGTCTTCGTTGAGTAGATCAGTCCTTCCACAGACCTCTTGTGAACCATTTGGGAAACGTTTAGCAGATCAATCCTTCCATAGACCTCTTGTGAACCATTTGGGCAACGTTCAGAGCTGTGTCAACATTGTTCTAGACCTTGAGGCTTAACGCAGGCATTGTTGCAAGTGTTTTGGGCTCCATACAGGTAGGGAAGGTCATTGAAAACCTTGATCAGGGTTAGAACATACCTCTGGAAGTCACAAGATACTTTCTCAGAGTTTTGCACCCTCTAAACAATCACGTTCTAGCTCCAATTAAGACTGCAGGCATGCTGCAACATGCAGAGAGGGTCACAGATTGGGGACCGCAAGTATGCTAAGCCCCTAAGGTATGGCGAAAGGTTCAAGAAGACCATCGTTGGATTCCACAAGGGTAACAAGTGGCAACACGCTGTATTAGGGCTACAACAGGACCTATCTCTCTCAATGCAGGCATAAAAGAGCCCTATGGGATACCACATACCTACAGTACTTGATCCAGGGTTGACATCATCCAATCCAGGGCTTACATTAGTAGGTTCTTCATATTCTATGTTCCATTCATCTTTTGATCCCTTGGTATGTGTGCCCTAAGGGCAAGTGAATTTTGATGTACATGTATGCTCTCTAAATATGCTCATGTAAAACTTAGTCAGCTCATAGTGAGGAAGATTGTTTGTTGCTAGAGTTTTTATTCCTTGAAAGGCTTTCCCTAGGGTAAATATCTTGTGTTCTTGTGGATGGTTGACTCTTCTTTGCTGTTAGTTATTTACTATTCAATTTACTGCTGTTATATAATCTCATATTTACGAGTTTTAAAGTTTTCTGAAAGTTAAATAGCCTGTTACTGCTATCGAATTAGATCCATGTTAAAAATTTAATATGGGATCAGAGCTAAGGACGCGAAGAGAGTAGTTTTGAACGGGTTACTATTTCCTACGTAGATCTTGGTACAGATCTGAGATGTTTTGTAGATCTAAGTTAAGAACCTTATAGGCTTTAACAGACTTGAAGGGTATGTATAGACGACGTTTCTAATGTTGAGAAAGACTCTCGAAGTACAATCTTCCTTTTGAGCGTCATTGTAGGTTCATATTACCTTCAACATGTTTTCCTTGGATGGAAAGTGGGAAAAGACTCTTGAAGTACAATCTTCCTTTTGAGCGTCATTGTAGGTTCATATTACCTTCAACATGTTTTCCTTGGATGGAAAGTGGGAAGATGCAACATGAGTAAGAAGTATGATGAAAATCAAGGAGTAAGAGCCTGGACTAGCTAGATTAATGGTTAGCAATGCAGTTCAAGTGGGTAGGGTTGAAGGAAAATCGGTTCACATTTGATAGTGATCTTAAGGAATGGAATAGTATAGCAAACCCAGAACAAGCAGACAGGGTATTCTCAAAATGAGATTGGTAAGGAACTTCAAGATTCCTCCATCAAGTGTTAATGGTAAGCATAAAGACAGATCAATGTACATTCACCAACATTCTTAGTGTACCTGCTAGCATAATAGCTCTAGAACAGTGAAAGCAGCTCCACACCTACTCCATTAAAGTTGGATTTAAACCATGGGTAGTTGTGGGAAATACTCTCATTGACATGTATGCCAAGCGTGGAAGCATTGACGAGGCATGCATTGTCTTTAAAGATATGCCTAAACAAGATATGATCTAAATCAATTTAAATTTCAAGATGTGGCATAGGAGAGTTAACCAATGACTTAAAGGTTGTGGATGCTAGTGGGTTTGCCATTTATATGGCCTCACTTTTGTAAAGGGCAACTACTTGGTTGATGATGCATGATATTTCATAATTAAAGGGCACAGAAAGACATTTGTTTCCCAAAAGGAATACTGTACCAATTGGACTTGGATATTAGTTCCAGTGGTGTTGCTATTTTTATGTCTTAGGTGTGACATCAGATAAAGAGATGATGGAATTGGTAGGTTGCGGACTTGATGATCCCTTGAAGAGATATGCCAAATATGACTACCAATCCCAGAAGGTTTGACTCAGGTATGTTTTCTTGTGATGAGTAAGAATCCTAGTTAACTCTTCATGTGTTTAGATCTTTACTTGTGTATCTTCTCATCATGACCATTAGTAATCAACATGATCATGATACCTTCTAGCTTGATCATTTTACTGTGTGAGTTTGCAGTCTAAAGAGTTTCGTGATTCAGTGAACAATGTGAACAAAGTATGCAAGAGTAAAGAAGCTTAGATACCTGAGTAGCTATACTAGAGTACATCTATGTATGGAATGACCATGATCGTATGTGTTAAAGATTCTCATATCTAGAATCATGATGTTTTGATCTCATTAATATTATACTAATGAAAGTGTGATGATGCATGAGGATGATATGATGGTGGTTCCCATGCACACTTAAGAAGTGCATGTCCGATGAAATGACAATATCAAGATACAAACTGTGACTTTTGCATAAGGGCAGATATTAAGAGGGAGGACTCTTTATCCCAATTCGATTGACTCTTTAATTTGTCATGGTGTAACATATTTTGATGTGTATATGACATTTAGATAATTGCCTAGTGATCGATATTTGGATGGATGGTAATACTATGTCATTATGTGAAATTGATATTGCATTAAAATATGTTTTGGTTTATTTTTGACTTGTAGGAAAAATCCCATAAGAGGAGGTTGATTTGACTCGTTCTAGAAGACAATAAGTCAACTAGATGGCAGATCTGATTGATGTTCAGAGTTGGATGCACGGTTCAGACGAATCCATGTGCTCAGACTTAGAGGGAGCAGGAGGCTCTGCGGGATGTAGGATCAATTATTCTAAATGTTCATTCTCCCAAGTGTCTAAATGATAGAGTTAGTCAAGTCAGTGGACTTGCTTAAAGAAGATCACCTAATTAAATGTCAAGCTGCCTCAGAGGTACTCTGGTCTTATAACCCAATTGGGCCACCTCATTAAAGTATAGTATTCCACTTATGAGGAGGCAATCAATCAAAATGTTTTTGGCTCGGGGTTTCTCCCAAAAGGAACGTATAGATTATGATGAATTTTTTTGCTCAAGTTTCTAGATACACCTCTATCATAATAGTTATATTCCTCATTGCAATTTTGGGATGGAAAATTCACCAGATGGATGTGACGACAACCTTCCTTAATGGAGAAGTTGAAGGAGAAGTCTACTTAGAGAAACCAGAAGGTTTTGTGATTCATAGGAAGGAATCTCATGTTTGCAAGCTGAAGAAAGCCTTGTATGGGCTTAAGCAGGCTCCAAGTGTCTGGTATGCAAGAATTGACAGTTATCTTCACAGTTTGGGTTTCACCAAGAGTGCTACTGACTCCAACCTATATTTCAAGGTTGTCCAGAACCATCACTTGATCTTGGTCTTATATGTGATGACTTGTTCCTTACTGGAGATGAACAACTGATAGCTCAGTGTAAGAGGGAGCTCACTTCAAAATTTGAGATGAAGGATATGGGTCTTATGCACTATTTTCTTGGTCTAGAGGTTTGGCAAAGGCCAGATGAGATCTTCCTTTCCTAAGGGAAGTATGTAGTGTTGACTAATTGGTCATTGATGCCAACAAGTGTGTCTTGGTGCCCCTTGAGGAACCCCCGAGGGTTAAGTAGTTGTCAATGTCAAAGGAGACCTTTTGACTTTGTCCAAGCCCAAGTCTAAAGCCCTTGGGACAATGACAAAAGCCCTGTACACCATGTAGAGTGTTCAAGTACCCCTAAGTTGTCTTTTGGTTCCTCAGTTGTTTCCTTGGTTTCCCAGTAACACAACCTATGCCCTTGTACTCTAGAAAAGTGTCCTTGATCGGTTGAAGAAGTTGCAAGAGTCCAAATGACCCTTTCAGTGGTCATTTGTGTTTGATAGAAGTCATGGGTTAACAACTATTAAGAAAAGATATGCTACAAGGCCTAAGTGTGGAGAACCCCTAACTTGGTTTTGTTGAATCACACCCTAAGGTTTAAAGATGGCTTCTGGACTAGCTTGAAATTAAAACAAAACCAAAAACAAAAATCACAAGTCGACTCTAGAATAAATTAAAATTAAAATTTAAAAATTAAATTTTTTTGGAAGGTCGGCTCCATATTTTTTTTATGGAAAACTAGTATAAATACCCAACCAAACTTTTCATTTTGGAAGTGAAGATTGAAAGAGCTCTGAGATTTTTTGGGACTGAGGAAATTTGGAGGAGCAACAGTTCCGAATTTGTAGCAGCAGACAATTTTTGAAGTCTGATTTTTCGTGGGAGTAGTGAAGACAAATTTTTTTGGTGTTTTTGTAGTAGTTGGAGATGGGTGTAACAGCAGACTAGTAGCAACAGAACCAAGCTTTTGCAAAGTTTTTTTTGTTCTTTCCTTTTGGTTTTTCTGCTGAGGATTTCATGGGCAGTGTTGCCGCCTAATTCACACTTTAAGACACAGGAAAGTCACAACCTGCTATGTGTGTTCTTAGGGGCAAATGAGAGCTGGAGACCACTGTCACCACAGTCCACAACTCCTCCGTTCAGGCAAGAACCCAACAGAGCCAAGGGGGGTAGTCCCTACGGAAAAACTAAGTTGCAGTTTTATTAGTTAATTACAGATTAACTAAAGGGATCTTTTATTAAGACTAAGGCTAAGACTTTATAATATCTAAGGAATGACAAGGAGCATGCAAGTGCAAAGGCTTCCTTTTAATGACAAGCAACCTTTAGATAAATAAAGACCAGGGCCTATTACAAATGGAGTCTAAAAGTGGTTTACAACTTTATAAACTTACAAATGAATTTGAGATTTAAGTTATAATTAAACTACAGCTTAGGTGTTGTATAGCGAGATGAATGAGCAAATAAACAATGAACCAATATATTAAGCAATCTACAGATGATTTATCAATATAAACAAATGAACAAGATTTACAAGATAGCAGAAAAGTGCTTTAAGTGAAAATTATTAAACCAACAGTAAATTAAAAAGGAAAGACTTTAAGTTAAATTACTTGAAGCAGTTAATGAAGGTTAAGCATTCACCACATGAACAATTGCAAAGCTGAAAGTAAATACTTGTAATTGAAAAGTGAAAAGCTTGCAAATAAAATAAGAGTGAAAGTGCTTGTAGTAAAACCTTGAACAGCAAGGCAAAGATAAAAATGGACCAATGTTTGTAGGACGTTTTGCAATGCTTCTTGGTTCGTTTTAGTAAATTTTATTAGAGTTTTTCCTCTTGAAATTTAGTTTTAGAATTGGTGGTGTGACTATCCCAATCTACTACTTCTCAAGCCAAAGAGGGAATGCTGTTGCGCTCAACAAAGTGGGAGCAAAGCCCACCCGTAGCTCACAGGTCAAACCCCAATGCCCCGGTGCTCAACAAGGAGGACGTCAAAGCGCCTAGAGACCCCCCATGGTCTACTACCCCTTCTAGCTTCCTGAGGTCACTGTTTTTAGTTGACGGGAAAAATGGCTAGATGGATGCCTATTAAACTACGACTCCTTTATCCGCTGTCGTATCTCGCGAGTACCTCGAAGGGTGATAACCGAGTAGAGGAGCAGGAAATAGAGAAGCTTTGTTGGTTAATTTTATGGGTTAATTTTAAGTCTTGGGTGATTAAGATGCAAAGTAGATTTTAAGTTATCAACAAGATCACCAAGCGATGTCTCTTATGGGAGGTGCTGGTATTCGATCTTGGACTGAAAATTTAAATGTGTTGAAGATTGTAGCAGGAAAATAAAGTGTTTCTTTAATTACTTAAGCCCTCACTTCTCCTGCTTTTCATATCCAGCTTGAAGTCCCTAAAGGGAGATGACAAGTGGATAGAGGATACACAGGATGGGTGAGTTGTATGATTACTTCTTTTAACAGAAAAAAAAAATTAAAAAAAACTGAACTTGAAAGAAACTGTAACTAGCTAGAGTAATGCTTAACCGCACAGCAATCTCTGTGACAGAGATGGTGGTCTGTCACAGAGATAGGTGGGTAGGAAGGAAACTGATTATACTAACCTCACAGCAATCTTTGTGACAGAGATGGTGGTCTGTCCCAAAGATAGGTGGGTAAATAAAAAATAAAACTGAATGCTTAAGCTAACCTCACAACAATCTCTGTTACAGAGATGGTGGTCTGTAACAGAGATAGGTGGGTGAATGAATATAACAGTAAACTAAATAAAACAGTAAACTAAATGTAACTGAATAAAACAGTAAACTAACCTCACTTCAATCTTTGTGACAGAGATGGTCGTCTGTCACAAAGATAGGTGGGTAAATGGAAATAAAACTATTGATCTACTTTACTTCCTAATCTATTTACAGATTACAAATGCTTTACAAAACTTTAGAATACCCCAAGAGAACTTCTCATTGGGGTTTACAACTATCAGAAAAAAAAGAAGAAGGAGAGTTGAGGGTTTGAACCCCTTTTGGAACCGGTTGAAGGTTGAGGTATTCTGGGCCTATTCGGGCAGCACCTCCCCTTCACCTGTGCAAGACCTGTCACAAACCAGCAAGCTATGTTCGCTGGAAATCACAGATAACTCAAAGAATTTGTTAGAAAAAGTTAGTATCAAAAAATCACTATATTACAGTAAAAAAACTGAGCGAAAATATGACAGAAATACGAAGTTTAGAGGGCTAAAAACTGAGTTTCCAGCCACCTAAATGATGCTAAAACAGTAGATTTAAAGCCTTTAACTAATATACTAAGTATTGAGGCCTTAAAACAAAGGTTTTTATCACTATACAGTGATAAAAACTGAGTTTTAAAACCCTTGTAACAGAAAGTGCGAAAATGAAAACAGAAATATAAATGGCTGGAAATGACTGTTTTTTAAGGTGAAAACAATATATAAATAGCAGAATTTAAAGCCTATACTGATATATCAAGGGTTGGGGCTTTAAAACCAAGGTTTTTATCACTATACAGTGATAAAAACTGAGTTTTAAAACCCTTTTTTCCAAAACTGCGAAAATGAAATCTGAGTTTTTAAACCAATGGAAAAGGCTCCTTTGCTTTAGTTCCCTGCAAATAAACTTATAAGAGCTGCACAATGTAAACTAAGAGGTGAGCACAATAATAAATTCTACAAAATACTTTGTAAAATTTTACTAATCTATTCACAAATGCAGATAGAAATACTTCTATCTACAAGTCTCTCCACAAAATACTTTGTGGAGAGCTATCTAAGTAAATACAAGTACAAATCAAATAAATAAACCACAGGTTACCTCACAAAGAAACATGGAATGTAGACACCAAGACTTCCTCCAAAGATTTACTTGATTAAATGGCCCAACTAGGGCAAGAAGATTACAATAGCACAAGAGCTTGAGAGAATAGTGGAGAAATATTCCGGCAGCATAACAATAGCATGAGAGATCATCTCAAATGAGGGAGTGAGACCCTCATTATATAGTTGAGGAAGACCCCAACCCCTTGAAGATCAATGGCCAAGATTAGATCTAGATTAGATCTCCACCACTAGATCTAGGTATTTGACTTTTTTACCACTCTCAACCAATCTACACCCTTAGACTGCTTTTTAATCCATGGCTTGAGTGCTTCATCCATGTCTTAATCATTCTCCACCCTTAGATCTAGGGTTTTTGACCAAGTGGGGGCCCCTTTGACTCAAATTTTAATTTTTATCTTTAATTTTTAATCTTTTATATAATCTTTAATCTTTTATTTTATTTTTTACTTTTTTATTTTTATCTTTTTATTTTTTAATCTTTTAATATTTTATTTTCAATTTTTAATCTTATATTTATCTTTAATATTTTATTTTTTGATTTTCTATTAATATTTTATTTTTTATTTTTTTGATCTTTTATTTTTTATATTTTATTTTAAAATTTCTATCTTTTTATTCTTTTATTTTTTAATTACTATCTTTTATTTTTAAGTTTTAATCTTATATTTTTATTTTTATCTTTTTATTTTTAATGTTTTATTTTTTAATTTTTAACTTTTGATCTTTAATTTTTAATCTTTTTATTTTATTAAGACAAAAGGGACGCCCCACTTAGGAGATCTTCAGACATTTATTTTGACCATGGGGGGTTTATTTAAATGAAATTTTGGCTATGCTTAGCCATCCCCCAAACTTAATTACCATGGCCTTATTTGATTTTTTACTTCAAAATCAAATAATTTAAATTTTTGACTTAGGGAAATTAATTAATTCCCTAGGAGAGATAGACCCCTCCTGATCAAAATTGGTCTATCTCTTCAACTACTTATCAGAATGACATGGGACTCGAAGCAGTGGCTTAGGGGGTTTCATAGCAATTTTACCTTGCATTCATAGCCCCTATTACAAAATGCCATGCTTGATCAATTACATTATTATATCAAAACTTAGTTAATTAACCACCAAGGGGTGAAATTAATTAACTAGAAAAAATTAATAAAATACAACAACATAACGAAACTCCGCAAGACTCTATACAAATGTCTAGCATGGTCATGAATAACATTTGAAGCCTTAGCCACCTCATGGACTTGACTGTTAGAACGCCCGTCACCACTTTGGAGGATTTTGAGTGAAAAATCAAACCAATTAAAATCGTTTATACAACAAGATCAATTGGAAAGGGAAAAAACACTCTATGAGGGGACTTCCCTAACAACCAGTTCCATGGTGTGGCATCCATATCATATGACCCATACTAGTACATATAATTACATTAATTTTCCCACGCAGGGGAGCGAACATTTCATTTTACAAAGGGGAAATTGCCCTGTAGAAGTGAAAAAATCCTCAGATTTTTCCAAGGTATGACTTGTACCATTATATACATCTTCATGTACATGGAGTTGCCACCTTGTCGAAATAGGTGGGCAACAGGCAGCACAGTGACTGCGGAGCAGTTCGAATTTTTGTAGCAGCAGACTGAGGTGAAGGAGCAGACCCGAATTTTGTTGGGCTAGTGTTGGAGGCTTTCCACACTTGCAACAGTCTGAATTTTGAATATTTTGCAGCCCTAATTTCACACGCTTGGGGTTCCTATAGTCACTGAAGTTCATCTCAGCATTAGACACAGTCCAAGCTTCACACAGTCCGAATTAACCAGCACCTTGAAAGTCCAAGTTTTGCAACAGAGGTACAATTCATAACAGCAGACAAGTTCATTTGTTCTCTTTTTGTGACAGTCCTACAAATACACAGCCTCACACTCCATTTGCAAAAATTCGATGAAGGAGCAGTTCGTTTTCCATAGAGAAATTTAGAGCTTGTTCTTTTGCAACAGCAAAACCGTTTTGATGTCTTTTGGGGGATTCAATTGATGCTAGTGTTTGCAGCAGTCTAAGTTTTTGTTTTTGCAACAACAGCAATGAATTAAGTGTGCCCTAACTTATGGATGACAGTGATGATGGTAAGCTATGGTTTCTACAATCCACACTTGCTTGGAGACCTTGTCACAAGCATTCAAACAAGCATACACCAGTCATCTTCACATTCAAAATACCAGCGATGAAGAGAGAAACATTGCTTGCTTGACTAAGGAGATTTAGTGACTGTTTGTAGCAGCAGAGAAAGTTTTTTTTTTGTGATAGTCCTGAATGTTTGAGGTGGTGAACTATTGTAGCAGCTAGCATATATTCAAGTGAAGTTGAGCATAAACAATGAGACCTTATTACATCTATTGATGATATATACTTCTTTATATTCCTTGATTATGATGATAATATCGACAGTCTGAGTTTTGAAGTTACTTACAGTTTTACATACACAATCAAGGGATGATACAACTCCTATGACGTGTCATGA
Organism: Pseudotsuga menziesii; assembly: GCA_001517045.1. NCBI lineage: Eukaryota > Viridiplantae > Streptophyta > Pinopsida > Pinales > Pinaceae > Pseudotsuga > Pseudotsuga menziesii. The sequence continues at coordinate 106,927 of LPNX010751727.1, read as the reverse complement.
AGACCCAACAATGTTGCATATCCTATGATGGCATATTCAGAAGACTGATAATTGACTGACCTTGTCTCCATGTTGATGAGATAAGATGATGTAATGAAACATTCCATGATATAAGCCATGATGATAAGATGATGCTTGAGTAGCATAAGAGCAGACTAGATGATGGGCAGACCCTTGTGCTTGACATGAACCTTGAGCAGTACAGTTGATGATCAATGATAGTAGCTGTTTGATGACTTTACAGTAACCAGCAGTGTTGGTGAGCAGAACTAGCAATGCTGAAGTAGTATTGATGAGAGTGATGAGCAGATGACCAGCAGCAGAGTTTGGTATGTGACAGGTCCACAGGTTCGACAATCTTCTTCTTATCAGGCTGGCAAGACGGGGCAAGGAAATGAGGTCGTAGCCTCCTTCCGGTTGAAACCGAAAAACTAGGGAGTGGCAGCTTCCTTCAGGTCGTAGCCTCCTTCCAGTTGAAGCTGGAAAATTGAAGTCTATATAATAAGGAGGTTGTTCCCTTCTTCCAATTATTTATGGAAAACTATTTTTAAAAAGGATTCCATGGTTTTATCCCCAGAACTTGGGTTTCCACGTCAAAAACTATTGTGTACTGTGCATCTCGTTCTTTTTATACACATTGATGATGTGCTGTGATTAGTGATCAGCAACCTGCTTTTGATTAAAATTTTAAATAGTACAAATATGGATTCATCCCCCTCTCAGTATTTCAACATGTAGTTGATATATTGTGAAGGTTTGGGATGCAATATTGCAATCCCATGAGCACACCTATGACTTCAAACTTGAAGAAGCTACATGATTCAGCCTCTTGTTCAAAGACAATGGATACTATCTTGTATCGTTTTCTTATTGGATCATTGATGTATTCGGTACATACTAGACCAGACATATGTTATGCAGTGAGTGCATTGAGTGAGTTTATGTCTGAGCCTAAGAACATATATTGGATAGCTACAAAACATGTGCTTAGATCTCTATGAGGAACTATTGTGTATGGGATCAATTATACGCTCAACAATGGAGTGATTTTACTTGGTTATGTTGACTCTGATTGGGAAGGCAGTGCAATGGACTAGAAAATCACATCTGGATATTGTTTTAGTATGCGATCAACCATGATCTCCTGGTTTAGCAGGAAACATGGTTCCATAGCTTAGAGTACAACATAAATATATTACTACCAGTGATGCTTGCCAAGAAGCAGTGTGGATTAGGAAGATTTTTTTTATTTGCTTGGTGGAAATCTTACCATTGCGATAACCAGAGTTGCATAAAGCTTCCAAAGAATCCAATGTTTCATAACAGGTCGAAACACATTGATATGAGGCATCACTTCATAAGAGATATGGTCTATAGAGGTGCCATGAGACTTCAATACATTCGTACAGATGAGAAAATTACAGATGTGTTTACCAAGCTTCTATCATTGACGAAGTGTGTGTACTTTCGATACAAGCTCGGTCTTGCAAAGAATGCCTCTCTCGATGAGAGGGATTGTTGATTTTTAAGAAGCATCGAGATCCATTCTCTAGGATAATGGAGGCACCTAGTCAGTTACTAGGAATTGGATACCGATCTAAGACTGAAGTTCAACTTGGGGCTGAGAGCCATTCTCTAGGAGAATGGACACACCTGGTCAATTATCAGGAATTTTGGATACAAGTCTAGGATTGAAGCTCATCTTGGGGCTGAGAGCCATTTTCTAGGAGAATGGGGCACCTGCTCAGTTACTAGGGATTAATTACCAGTTTAGGATTGAAGCTCAGCGTGGGGCTGAGAGCCATTCTGTAGGAGAATGGAGGTACTTGGTTAGTTACTAAGTACTTAGCATTAGTAAACTTGATGTAGCCGAGGGATGAGGCACTTGGTTAGTTACAGGTCATCACTAGAATCCCTAGATTGGGTCTAGGAAAGTGGTTTACTTATCTCATTGATCAATGGGCTATGTGACCTTCTTAAGGGGTTGGCCACCCCTTGTTGAAGCACCTAGAACATGACCTTGGTGTTAGTGAGGAGATCAAGAAGAACAAAGAACAATCTTCCTTATTCATGATAATGTAATTTGAGTTGGCATGTGTGGACCATGAAGACCAAGAAAAATGCTTAATATTATTTGTTATGATTATGGAACCCCTTGAATGACCAAGAGCCCACTAGTAAAGGACCAAAATTCCAAGATAAAAGTCAAATTATTTTATGAAGGGATAAAAGTACAAATAAAATATTGTAACCCTAACTAAGTGGATTTTATCATTTTGTTTATTCCTAAATCTATAGAATGAATCCTTAATGGAGAATTATAAATGAAGAAGCTCTCTCTCATCATAAACAATATTTTGATCTTCTTCTTGTCTACCAAAAACATTCTTTTTCTGGTTCTATCTCTTCATAGCATTGGAGCAATCTTCGTTGAGCAGATTAGTCCTTCCACAGACCTCTCACAGACCATTTGGGAATTTTTTAGGGCCGTGTCAACATTGTTCTAGCCCTTGAGACCTAATGCAGGCATTCTTGCAAGTGTTTTGGGCTCCATACAAGTAGGGAAGGTCACGACTAACCTTGATCAGGGTTACACTGTACCTTTGCAACTCATGGTATACTTCCTCAAAGATTTGCACCCTCAAAACAGTCACGTTCTAGCTCTGATGAAGACTTCAGGCATGCTATAGTATATTACTAAGACCCTAATGGATGATGAAATTAAGGATAAAGTCGTAACAGGGTTGACGACATGTTCAAGAAGACAATTTTTGAATTCCACAAGGGTTACAAGTGGAAACGTATTGTATTATGAATACAACATGCCCTATATCTCTCAACGCGGGCATAAAAGAGCCCTAAGGGCTAACATAGACCTACAATACTTGATCTAGGGATGACATCATCCAATCCAGGGCTCACATCAATAGGTTATTCATCTTCTATGTTACCTTGAGGTCTGGTCCATTCATCTTTTGATCCCTTGGTATGTGTGCCCTAAGGGCAAGTGAATTTTGATGTACAAGTATGCTCTCTAAATATCCTCATGTAAAACTCAATCATCTCATTTTAAGGAAAGACTATCCATTGCTGGGGTCTTTATTCCTTGAAAGGTTTTTCGAAGGGTAAAAATCTTGTGTTCTTGTGGATGGTTGGCTCTTCTATACTATTGGTTATTTACTATTGTTACATAATCTCAGATTTACAAGTTTTAAAGACTGCTAAAATTTAATTAGACTGTTACTTCTATCCAATCATATCCATGTTAAAAATTTAACAAGACACCAATGAGGGAAAAAGCTTAGAAGCATAGAAAATGTGAACCATATTCTTTTTTCAATCCATTATAAACATGTAGTAGGTCATTATACAACTCCATATACAAGTTATTTCACATGAGTCTTTTTTGCACTCAAATAGAATTTTTATTTACTTCATATCACACTTTATTTATTTATATGTATACATATAAGTTAAGAATAAATAAATAATCCGTGAGATGTAGAACAGTTGGTGGCGGGGTATGGTTAAGATGCCCCCTAAGCTGGAAGGTCGCCAGTTGTAATCCCGTCGGATACCAAAAAATCCAACCATGTTAAGGGTTGGTGCAGTCCAAGCCGGGTGCGATCCCCGCATGATTTTGACGGCTTAGATGCCCCTGGTTCGTGGTTTCTTAGCCAATGGAAACCCTGCTAGTCAGGGGGGTTCCACCACTTTGCCAAAAAAAAAAGAGTTAAGAATAAATAAATAGAAATATCCTTTCATAAATTTATCCACGTAAATTTGATTATTATTAAATCAAATATGACAATTTAACAAATACACATATATATAAGTGTTAAATAAAGATATATAAATAGGTGATAATTCATTTGCTGGATTCATGCAATCATTGATGGAGTCCACATAATTAATAGGATATTAAAGCTACATGCATGGCATCCATTCAATTATTAAAGTTTGATTTTGATTATATATATATGAGAATACATAATTTTTTTAGGTTTGAATTAAATGAAATTTTAAATTGAAATCTCCTTTTCCATATATTTATATAGATTTGTTCTACATATACTTATGAAAATATTTATTTACTTATGTAAGGCGCTTTTATGAATTCAAATAGAGAGCTTTATGATGCCTTAGTGTAATTTAAAACTAAAATTTGATATATATTTATAAAAATGTGTTTTTATATTGTAGTCAATTTAAACTTGGAGCCGACATGTGTTTGATTTATATTTTTTTTTAATATTTATTCTCTTGGAGCGGCATGTCCTTGATTTTATATTTTCCTATTTTTAGGAAAATAGGATAACAAAGCAATAACAATTAACAATATGCAAATATTAATCACACTAACACATTACAAGAGAGACACCAATATAACATGGTTCACCCAAGATAGACTATGTCCACACATAAATTGTCAGTCTTTTTACTAGTATACCATCCAGCAAATAAAGTGATACAACCTGCAAAAAACTCGATGCACTTCCTCTTCACTCTCTCACAATCAAAGAGATCGTTTTACAATGCTACAATAAAACACACAATTGTATTACAATGCTTTCATTTTATAGGGAAATTACCATGGGAAAATACCACGGGTCACCCAATACCATGGTCCTGTAAACTATTGGCCAACAAACATCCCAAAAAATTTCTTTCGGGGGATTCCCTCAAACCCCCTTTCTCGGGGGGATTCCCCAAAACCCTCGCTGGGGGCTTGCTAGCCCCCGAACCCCTCAACTAGGGAGGACACCCCCCCCGAACCCTCGCGGGGTGACATTACCCCCCCGCACCTCCCTGTTGGGATGAGTGTGCAGTAAAAATGGGGTACACACATGACTGGACAATAACATATCTGAATCAGGAAGATGAGGCTCCCTAACCAACAATCTCCCACTTGGAGACTGATCACAATAAGTCCACTGCTGTTGCACTTATTGGACTATGCTCTAAACCTTAGACTTTGAAATTTTTTTGTCTTCACCTTCATGCTTGAAGGCCAACTGAAACTAAGCAGGACCTCATTGTTTCTCTTTGGTTACTACCTTTGTCAACATGTTTGCAACATTATGGCTAGTGTGTATCTTTTCCAACTTCAACATTTCATCTTCCATAACTGATCGTATGAAATGGTACTTGAGATGTATATGTTTAGTCTTTGAATGGAATGATGATTTGTTTGCAAGATGAATGGCACTCTAGCTGTCACTGTAAAACCTATTACTCTCCTGCTTCTTACCCAATTCTTCCATGAACCTCTGCAAACCAAATCATCTCTTTACTAGCCTTTGTAGTAGCAACATACTCTGCTTTTGTTGTTGAAACTAAAACAACCTTTTGCAAATTTAAAAATCTAACTTACTCTTGTTCCACCTCCAGTAAAAACATACCCTGTAGTGTTCCTCTTGTTGTCATCATCACCTACCATATTTGCATCAACATATCCTTGTAGAAAAGTGTCTAAACCTCCAAAACACAATGCTTGAGAAGTGGTACCTCTCAAATACCTGATAATGGATTGTATTTCCCTCCAATGCTATTTACCTGGATTGTTCATATACTTGCTCACAAATCCCACTGTATGTGCAATATCTGGTCTTGTGCATACCATGGGATACATCAATCAACCAACTGCTGATGAATAGGGAACCTTGGACATGTATTTTGTAACATCCCCAACATAAACAATACATTAGGAAAGATTTTAATTTATCAAAAGAAACACAAACAAAGGGTTTCTTTGGACAGTCAAAATATTTAATTAATCATGCAAATAACAATAAGTCAAGCCGAAGTATATGAGAAACTAAATCAGATCTACTTGCTTGAATCCAAGGGAAACACACTTGGAGAATCAACTCCTCCCAACCATAGGAGGCAGGAACTCAACGGTTTGCTCCGTTCCACCCCGGAGTTCGATCACCAACCATGCACCGAAACAACAAGTAACTTCCTCGCGGCACTCAGTCCTCGAGTCCGTAACAAGCTACAACAAGAAAGCTTCCACGCGACACTCTCTCTCAGAGTCTGTAACAAGCTAAGCGATGGACTTATGAAACGGGAGAAACAATCAACACATGCATTCACAACAAAGTTTCTCCATTCACAACACGACGTCCCGTGCTATTCCAGTGCACTCATATAAATAGCTTTGCCCAGGTCTTATGCCATCCCAATCAAATCTCTAATCAGATCCTTAAATTCCTATGATTTAGGATCTTGTCTGGTTGTTGAGCTTTGGATTGGATTTGATTGGTATCAATCACTCTAGCTTGCTTACACATGTTCTTTGGTGCCATGGTTGGTGTCCCCTCATGTAGCTGAGTTCTCCAAGTGTTATTTTCTTTATTAATAAATAAATAAAAATGTTTGTTTGTGCAAATGTCATTTTAGTCTTTGAGTTTCATAACTCATTACATAATAAAAATAATAATTTTCAAAACATGAAAAATAAAAGCAATGTCATGGGGGTATTACATTTCTCCCCCCCTTATTTTTAACACCGTCCTTAGTGTTCTTTTTATTCTGATCTCC
>LPNX010751727.1:59822-85629 GCA_001517045.1 Pseudotsuga menziesii | reverse complement strand
AAGTTGGTTCAAAGTTAGAAGATAAATTAAATTCACAATCAAATGATACATCCATGTCATCACTTGAATTATCTGCTTCTCCTCCATCTTCATGTCTTTTCAAACTTCTTGTTCCCGTCTTTCCAACTTCATCTGGATGGACACTTTCAAGTGTCTTTGTGGCCCATTTAGGAATATTCCGTGATGGTCCTTGTTGATCAGCTGGTGGTGCTTCATCATTGATTGAGAGTCTTCCAATTCTCTCAATCACATCATCCAGTTGAATCTCTTGTTGAGGTGAAGTAGTAGGAACTTCTTCATGTGGGGGAGTTGGTGCTTCATATGGAAATTCCAAAGGTTGATCCAGAATAGGAATCCCGCCTTCAAGGTTTGGAATTTCATATTCATTTTCAGAATATTTCTTTGGATGAGGATATTTTTCCAAATGATCAAGCTGTCTCTCAGTGGACTGGTCATTTTTATTAGTCTCAAGAAAAATGACATCTCTGGAAATAACAAACTTCTTGTTTACCTCATCATACAGACGGTATGCCTTGGAGTTTTCTTCATACCCCAGGAAAATGCATTTTCTGCTTCGAGCACCAAGCTTGTTTCTTTGCTCCTTTGGAATCAAGGCATAATAGGTGGAACCGAAAACTCTGAGATGCCTGACTGAAGGGAGATTGCCAAACCACATTTCATGTGGAGTCTTGTTATCAAGATCATTTGAGGGACTTCTGTTTCTCAAATAGGCTGCACATTTCACTGCATCACCCCAAAACATTAGTTTTACATTCTTAAAAAACATCATTGAGCGTACCATATTCATTATGGTTCTGTTCATTCTTTCTGCTACACCATTTTGTTGAGGATTGTAGGGAACTGTAGTCTGATGTGCAATTCCATGTTGGTGAAGATAATATTCAAAAGCATTTGAAGTGTATTCTTTCCCATTGTTAGTACGAAGTGTACCAATTTTTGATTGTGCTTGTTTTTCTATCAATGCATGAAAGTCCTTGAATGTTTGAAATGCTTCTGATTTTGTCTTTAATGTGTAAATCCAACACATTCTTGAGTAGTCATCAACAAAGGTCATAAAATACTTATTCCCATTGGCAGAAGGAGTTGGCATTGGGCCACATAAATCAGAATGCACTAATTCTAATTTCCTACTTGCTCTGAAATTAGATTCATGGAATGGCAGCTTACTATGTTTCCCTAATATACATGCATCACATTTGCTCTTTTCTTTGGGAATGGTGGGAAAACCAAATACACCATTCTTTCTCAACAAACGAAGACTGTTATAATTCAGATGACCAAATCTTGCATGCCACAATAAACTTGATGACAAATTACCTTCTCCATGCTGAGAGAGGTAGGCATAGTTCTGAACCCTTGCAGATGAACCCTTTAGCTTCAACAGCTTCCCATCTTCATATCCATTCATGATGACTTGGTTGTCAGAGGACTTTCTTATTTCTACGATTCCATCAAACATGTGGATGGAATGGCCTTGCTGTCGAATCTTCACTAAGGACAACAGGCTTCTCTGCAACTCTGGAAGATAAAGAACATTCTTCAACAAGAAATCAGGGAATCCATGCATCTTCAGCCGAATGGTGCCCATTCCCTTTGGTTTAAAACTTGACTTATCTATAAAGTAAACTATGCCATTTATTGTTTCATTAAGTTCTTCAAAATAGTCTTTTCTAAAAGTCATGTGTGATGTTGCACCAGTATCAAGTAGCCAACAATCTGTGTAAGATGAAAGTGAAGTCATTTCATTAATACCAAGATTACAATGTGCAACAATACAATGAACAGAATCTGAAGATTTACTAGCATCTTGGTTCTTATTGTCATCTTTCTTCTGATTATGTCTGTCTTTCATGGAGTCCCACGAAGCCCAACACTGATCTGCTGTGTGTCCAATCTTTGCACAACGCTTGCACTTCAAATCTGATCTTTTGCTGGAGTTGTTTCTGCCTCCTCTACCTCTGAAGTTTCTTCTTCCTCTGCCTCTCTTCCTCCTCCATCATTCTGGATAAGTGTCTTTGCCAGAGAGAGTGGCACCAACTATTGATGCCAAAGAGTGCATCTTCACTATGGAATCCACAACTTACAGAATACTTGGAAAAAGATATGGGATACTGTAATACCCCCATGACATTATTTTTATTTTTCATTTTTTTGAAAAATTATTATTTTTATTATGTAATGAGTTATAAAACTCAAAGACTGAAATAACATTTGCACAAACAAACGTTTTATTTATTTATTAATAAAGAAAATGACACATGGAGAACTCAACTACATGAGGGGACACCAACCATGGCACCAATGAACATGTGTAAGCAAGCTAAGAATGATTGATACCAATCAAATCCAATCCAAAGCTCAACAACCAGACAAGATCCTAAATCATAGGGATTTAGAGATCTGATTGGAGATTTGATTGGGATGGCATAAGACCTGGGCAAAAGCTATATATATGAGTGCACTGGAATAGCATGGGACGTCGTGTTGTGCATGGAGAAACCTTGCTGTGAATGCATGTGTTAAGTGTTTCTCCCGTTTCATAAGTCCATCGCTTAGCTTCTTACGGACTCTGAGAGAGAGTGCCACGTGGAAGCTTTCTTGTTGTAGCTTGTTACGGACTCTGAGAGAGAGTGCCGCATGGAAGCTTTCTTATTGTGGCTTGTTACGGACTCTGAGGATTGAGTGCCGTGAGGAAGTTACTTGTTGTTCTGGTGCATGGTTGGTGATCTAGCTCGGGGGTGGAGCGGAGCAAACCGTTGAGTTGCTGCCTCCTATGGTTGGGAGGAGTTGATTCTCCAAGTGTGTTTCCCCTGGATTCAAGTAAGTAGATCTGATTTAGTTTCTCATATATTTCGGCTTGACTTACGGTTATTTTCATGATCAATAAAGTATCTTGACAGTCAAAACAAACACATTGTTTCTGTTTCTTTGATTAATTAGAAATTTTTGATGTATTGTCCATGGGGATGTTACATATGGTATCAGAGCCCACGTTCGAACACTAGACCTCAAGGGCTCTTTACAAGTGTTCTGAATCTATGAGATTTGTTTATGAGTCTGTTGTTTGTCATGATAAATAATTACTGAACTAGACAAACTCCGATTCCTTGTCTGTCATTTACACTTCTTTGACTGCGTTTTAACTCTGTGTTACTGCGATTCACATGTGTATCTTTGCATACGTGTTTAAGTGCGTCATACACTAGTTTGATTGTGATTTACATTTGGAAGTGGAGCTGTGTTGTTTGTGGTATGGAATTTCATTTTTCTACAATACTATTTGTTAAAACTTTTATCAGTATTACAGACTTAGATCGATGAAATTAGTTTAGATCCGGCAATTTTGTTACTTGAGTTTTTCCTTTACCTCTGCGTTTTTATACTGGAAATGATAGATCTGCGTTTTTGGATCATATCCAGTCTTGAACACCCGCAATAGTATGCTTGCGAGTTATCTTCTACACCTGCGTTTTTTTTTTGGATTATATTCAGTGTGTTATACCTGCAATTTTCTTTAATCTCCTTAGTTTCCTGTGTTTTGATTTACATATTTAGATGTGGAAATTTTATCTCCTCATTTACCTTGGATCTGGAATAAGAATGGATCCGCGGGCTCCATCATTGATATCTCATTGTATGCAACTACCACGAATCTGGGGGCTCCATGGTTTGCAATGTCCGGTCTGCATCGAGGTTTAGAAGTTGGAGGAATAATTCATACAAGCATAGTGGTGAACACATGAAAAAGACATATTATAAATTGTTAGGGATTTGATCTCAGATATCTCCATACAAGGTTTCTATGGAGCATAGGAAACTTACTCCATGGTTGTTTTTTTTTTCCTCAACACAAGTCAATGAATGCACGTATGTGCAGACGTTTGTTCCTTTCCAATCCTTCAGCCAGGCAACTTTTGCATTGGCTAATTTGGGATCATGGAGTTCAATCCCTCCGTAGGATTTTGAGCGGGAGCTCAATCCATTGACCCTGGGTATGCCTCTGCAATTTTGTAATGACAAATCTGGGAGGTTACTGGCCTATGTATGCCTCTGCGATTTTGTCAAAGCATATCCGGGTGGTTGTTGTGCTCTGTATGCATCCTTGATGATCCGGTAGAAACTCTGTAAACATTTTACATGTCTGCGAAAGTACTGGTATGGATTTTCAACTTGTTTGCCTTTTATAGATTGGGAGAAACTCGGCAAACGTTCTATTCAACGTCTATGTTTTTTTTTTAAAACCTAGATCCACATTGTTTTGGGTCTGCGTTTTGGATCTGGAGCCAATGTCTGCATTTATTTTATAAATTATAGATCAGGAATATGACTTCCTTAGTCTGTGTTTTGGATCTGGAGCTAATGCCTGCATTTTAATTTATAACTTCTAGATCTGGAATACGACTTCCTTTATCTCCGTTTTTTTTCTTTCTATCCGGATGGTTTGATCTAACATTTTTTTTTCCAATGTTTGCATACGATTTCTTAATGTCTGCATTTGATCAGATCTAAAATATATTCAAACGTTTTTCCCCAAGGTTTGGATTTGATCGGTGGTATGCTTTATTTACAGTTCTAAAACAATCGCATATGATTTCTTATAGTTTGCATGTGATCGATGGTATACCTTGTTTGTTATATTTTCCCAGCTTTTGATTAAGGACTGCGAGTGAATAGATTCGAAATTATATATATTAGTGTGCCTGCGTTTTTCTAATAGATCTGGAATATATATGGTTACCAGCGATTTGATTGAACTAGTAATGCATGATGCTTGTAGTTGTGATCTAAAGTGTAAAATGTGTTCCAGTGGTTGATTGACTGACTGCTTTTTGGCTTTTTCTAGATCTAGAAATGTACTCCTCCATTACCAGCATTTAAATATTAAATAGATCGGTATAACTAGTGACCCTGTGATAATGGGTAAGATCTGAGCATGCATTCATAGCCTGCGTTTGATTTGTTAAGACCTATCTTTATAGGTTTGTCTGCATTGCTGATTTTTATGTGGAAGATCATATTTTAGGTTTCGTTGCAGACCTTCGATACAAGGTGCTTTGGTTTTGGGTATCTATATAAGAATGCCTTATTGTGTTAATGGGTTTTGCTTCGTGGGATTTCATTAAAACACCGGGTTGAACCTTTGATGGTGGCGTTGGAATTTATGCTTGCTATTTTATGCATGCGTTTTAAAATGTTGAGCAGTCAAAATCATGTTTCAAAGTGCCTACGGTTTTATTAAAGCTGAGAAGAACATTAACATGGTGGTGTTATTGGGCATATGTCTCGATCGGAACCGTATGGCATCGTGGTAATAAACCTTCCCTGCATACTTATGTTAATCGATCTAGATTTTGGTAATGATCCTTGTCGACTTTCGTTGTTAATTTCGATTTGGAATTTTGGAAAGTGATTTTCTTGCCTGCGTTTTAGGTTTGGGTTGAAGTCCATATCTTTTATGCATGGAGTCTTCTGCTGGTAATTTCAGCTCTGAACGGCTAGTTTTTTTTGTAAATGTTGTTCAACTTTTGTTTAACTGAACTTACGGCTTGAACTTCGCTGGTAAATAAGGCCCTGTACAGTTTATGGTTAATATTGCGGGCTATTTTTGTCTATGTACATTTAATGACATCACCTAGCACCCGCTATCAACTGATTGTAAATATTGTTCCCATTAATTGAACAAAGCCCTTTATAATGAGTTCTGTAGGCAATCTCGGGCATATACTTAATGAGTACAGTTTGGTTGGTGTTAAGGTTTACATTTCTGCGCCAACTTCTCCCCCATAATTGTTGGGGAAGTGGCGATAAATAGCTTTGATCCGTGAGAATCTGATCGTTTTCATCTGGCTGAATAACGATGTCTATATGTTGAATGCGTTGATAAATAATAAATCTTTTATCACCCTTTCTTTTACAAACTCGTAATAAAAGCTCATCAAAACTTACCTTCCAGTTCGTTGTTTTGCCTTGACCTTTCTTATATACGATATTATGAATATGAAGTTAGAGAAATATGTCCTTCTAAAACTTTTACTTATCATGTAAGAGCTCCAGTTCGTCGATTTGTCTCAACCTAGTTTGTTGGTTTCTTCTGCCCATAACATGACCAGTTAGCAAGTATAAAGACTGATGACTAGTTTAGCCTAAACACCATTCTTTTTGTTGAATGAAAAGCATAGCATAGATTAAAGCGCAGCTTTAATAGCTGTACAACCGTGAGTTTTTCAATAATAAAGTCTAATTTTTTTTATAGGAAGTTCACGTTATGTTGGAAGTTCACGTCATGTGTTTTTTTTGTTATAGTGGAAAACCTTATATTTGAAACAATGCATTTTAATATATATATTTTAAATATCAAAATTGTGTTTTTCCTTTCTATAAAAGAAAGTAATCTCTTTCTTCCAACAACAAAAAAAAAGAAAAAGCAACATGCTACTATATATATATATAATCTATGTAGTGTGGTATTTTCATTATTACTATTATATATATAGATGATCATGATGCCAATCCACAAGATGGAATTTTTTAGTCTTTGATGAAGAGCCCCAGAGGAACGAAAATATCATCTTTCTGAGTTTATCTAAAACAGATATTGGAATTGGAACCAAAGCCATCCAATAAACTGGAATGCTTGATAAAACATAACGAATGAGAACGAGCCGGCCTCCCATAGATAGAAGCCTATTTGTCCAATGAGAATTTTTTTTTTTTTGAATTTTGAAACCAACCAGAGCCAATCCTTTACCAAGTATCCTGAGGGCTTAATAAAGTAGCCAAGATAATCAAACCCTTTTCTAATATCCTGAATTCTGAAAGGAAGAATATTTGAAATTTGATGAAGAATGTCCATATTCAGATCATTATGAAGAAAGATGGATTTGTTCACATTAATAATCATACCTGATGCTTCACAGAAAATATCAAGTATAGCTTTGAAGGCTAACCATTCCTCAAAAGTTGCCAGGCCAAATAAAATCATGTCATCTACAAATAGTAGATGAGTGAGAGATAGCTAATAAGAGATTTTGATACCTTTAATCTTTCAATTCCATTTTGCATCCTCTATCAAACGACTAAGACCTTCTATTACCAGAATGAACAAAAGGGGGGATAGAGGGCACCCCTGCCTGATTCCCCTTGATGCAGAAAAGAAAGAAGAAGGAGAACCATTAACCAGAATAGAAAAATTGGCTGAAGATATACATCCCATAATCTAGTTTACTCCAACCAAGGGAACCCCAATTTGGATAAGAAGAAGACGGATAAAAGTCCAATCGACTCTGTCAAAGGCTTTGGATAAGTCTAATTTAAGAATAAGAGCACTCTTTTTTCTGGAAATGATAGTATGCAGAACCTCTTGACAAATGGCTATAGGCTCAAGAATTTGGTGGTTTTTTTAAAAACCAAACTGTTGGGGAGAAATGAAATCATCAAGAAATGGTTTCAATATCATTGCCGCAACTTTAGAGATGATATTATAACAGAGATTACAGAGAGAAATAGGATGAAATTCTGCAAAGGACACAGGCAAATCAACCTTTGGGATGAGGGCAAGGAAAGTAGAGTTGAGAGCATGTGACACTCTGCCAGAGATCCTGGAGGCTTCCACCATATTAACAAGAAAAGGGCCCATAATATCAAAGAAATTCAAATAGAACTCAACCGGCCATCCATCTGGGCCCAGAGCCTTATCTTTTTTAAAGAGCTTTAAAGCCTTTTCCACTTCCAATAAGGAGACCGGTCTAGTAAAAGCATTTTTATTCTCAGGACTGATAAACGATGGAAAGAGGCAGATAACCTTGAGTTGAGCTTCTAGATTAGTCAAATGTTCATCTTCAAACAAAGTCTTAAAATGACGAATACCAAGGTCTTTGAGGCCCTTATCATCTGAAACCCAATTTTCCAACTCGTCTTGAAGACTCCAAATTGCGTTATGGTTTTTTCGGGCTGAAGCCACTGCATGGAAAAACTTAGTATTTGCATCCCCTTTTTGAGCCCAAGTAATTTTGCTTTGAAGTCTGGCAGAATTGATTTCATGATCAATCAATTTCTAAAGGTCAGATTTTAGAGAAATCAATTTAAGTTGTTGTTCTTGATTTAAAATTGTTGAAGGAGTTGAAAGGAGAATAGAGCTTATTTCCTTTTCCAGAGCAACAGACCTGTCTTTCATCTTAAGAGTTTCTAATTTAGTCCAAGATTTAACCTTCTTCTTTAGAGTATTAAGTCTAATATGGAGGTCCTGCATCGCATCCAGGGAAGGATCTAACAGAATACGAGGCCATTCTGAACGAACCATATGAATAAAATCTTCATTATCTAGCCAAGATTGATTAAATTTGAAGGAGTAGGCGCAATGACTATGAAGATTTGTCCATTCAAGAATCACAGGGAAATGATCAGAAATCCCACATCTGTGAGCCCAAACTCTATACCTTGAAGCGAGCTGACAAGCTGGTCTGATAATAAAAAGCGATCCAATCTTTTTGATATACCATCTTCCCCTATCCTCCCATTTGGCCAGGTAGGACCAGCACATGGAGGAGCCACATCCACTAAATGATGGTCAGAGAAAAGTTTAGAGAAAAAAGGACCCAAAGGGTCAGGATGTGCTTTGGAGCCCCAGATCTCAGAGGCATTCATAGTCAGATTAAGATACTTCTATAGATAACTAACCCCTTTTAGTACCGCAACCATTTTTTAACCCCATCTCTCCACCTGCTCCACACCCCACCACCACCATCTATCTTCCCTCATCCTCCTATGTCAACACATTCTCCAACACTACCGGTTACACTACGCCAACGTCATCAACAAGTACACACCAGCCACCTTACCACACACCGCCATCCCCCACCTCCGCAATCTCCCCACACTCCATCACCGTCACCTCTCCACCTCACCACCATCTTCCCACACTCCACCGCTGTCTCCCGGCAACGCCTTCGCCACCACCTCACCACACACCGCCTTCCCCACCTCCGCCATCTCCCCAGACTTCATCACCATCACCTCTCCACCTCACGACCATATTCCCATGCTCCATCACCGCCATCTCCTGACAGCGACTTTGCCATCACCTCACCACACACCGCCATCCCCACCTCCGCCATCTACCCCCACTCCATCACCTTCACCGTCACCTCTCCACCTCTTCTCCCCCACCATCCCCCCTACAACCACCTCCCAGCCTTCCCGCATCACCGCCACCTCACCAAACACCCCCAACTCCCCACCCCTCCCCTACAACCACCTCCCATTCCCATTGGGAGGGGAACCCACCACTATGATGTGCTTCCCTCTTATTGAGAGATGCTAAGGAATTACTTCCTCGGGCCTTGGGGTTCAACACCCAAATCCCACGTCTACTTTGCTGTTACCCGATTCTTCTTTTTTTATAGCTCTGAACTTCACCGTACATCTACTTTTCTTTGCATGTGGGATATTTACTTAACCAACACATAAATGACTGAAAAAACTGTGATGGAGCTGTGGAAAGAAGAACAGCCCTTGAAAGCATGACATGTCTGTTCAAGAAACCAATAGATGCCCAACCAGTAAGGAACAAGAATTTATACCTGTTAGTAACAAATATTCCTAAGTCCATCACAAGGTTCAGCCAATCAATTGATTTCATTGATTTGCAAAACTTTTACTCCTTATTCCATTAGTACACTGTATTGTTGTAGAAGAAAAAGAAGATGCTACAATAACTACAGAAATGGCATCGGCCCATAAACACATTTCCACTCATTGCAGGCCATATTATTCACTTTCTGAAATCTCTGTGCTCGTTATAATACTGCCCAAAATGCACATTGTATATCTGAATACATTAACAGTATCGTTGAAGAGAAGAAAATACCAAGTGGGAGGCACTCAATAACTGCAAAAGATTTCATGATGCAACATAAAATGCGAGAGACACTAGCCCAAATGGGATATCAACGGAAGTTTGCTACACCAGGATACGAATGGGGCAAACTAAAAACAGATTTTGACTTCACTTAGGACCAAATACAATACACTATAACATTCACTCCAGATTTTGGCAGTGGCTTCAGTTCATTTTGAAAATGAAATCTGCTTACAATGATTCATTTTTTACTTGTATGATGAGTGGATGAGCGATAAGGTTTTAGGGCTAGTTCAGATGGACTTCTGGACTTCTGTTTGTATTTCTTTGGACTGCAATTGGATTTTAATTATCATCTAATCACTGACAGCTGCAATAAAGAGAGTTGCCTATTTTATAAACAATTCCAGGCATGGGTGGACAATTAGGTGAAACAGTTTAATATTTCTTAATGGAATTACGTATATCCTAATGTTTAGAAAGGTGTTCATCCACTACCTAGCCCTTCATTACAAGACACTTATATTAAAACAGGGAATAACTTTGATTCTTCTTCCACTTGCAAGAAAGTTTAAAGGAAAATGGTATTTTTTTTGGGTCCATTAATGAAACCAGGCAGCGATGATATTAGAGCCATCTCATTGGTGTTCTTTCCCATCATGTCAAACTTGGGCACCGCATTTTCATACAATTTTCATCATGAAAAGGGTCGTTCTGCTAAAGAAATTGAAATGATTTAACTAATTCTCCTCTGCCATGAAAAATATATTCAACTTTTGCCAATGCTTTTATTGTGCGGGATGTAACTTTCTCCAGTTTTATGCAATCTTCTAAATGATTCAACACTCTTGTGCTGTTTAACACAAAAATAAACAACAAAAGTTTTCATCATTTGTGGAATATGACATCTCCATGGGGCATTTTCTTCTTTAAAAAAAATGAATTGTACTAATTAAACTAGAATGTTTGATGAAAAGTTTCTATATATAAAGTAACTAGTACCAACCACGTTATTGTAAAAAACACATCGACAAATTTTATTGAAAAGTTTATATATATATAAAGTAACTAGTACCAACCACATTATTGTAAAAGAAACATCGACATATTTTATTGTAGGGAACAATTACAGACTTGCTACTGCCTAGATGGAAAAAAATTGAAATGGTGTTGCAGATGTAACTAGATCTTTATTCTTTATTTGAAGTGTTTCTATAGTTGGTGTAGCTACAACACAGTTTGTTCCATTTTTGTGACTTTGACTTATCACCTTGCTCTGTATCTATGTATGGTATAAGAAGGTCCATGGCAAGTAGAAGTTGGAACTGCTCAGCATCAATATCAGCTGCTAGAGATTTTCTTACCTTTACTATTCATTTACCTTCATTGTTTGAGCGAGCGCTTCTTTTTTTCGCACTCCAAATGTAATAGGCTACTTTTCCAATTTGGCGAATTTTTCTTCGTACCTTTTATTCTAATCTTGCAACTATTGTACCCCGTTTCGGAGGTGCAAACTCCTTGTTGTGGCCAATCTTTTGATGAATTCATCTCTCTTGGATATCTTTTTCTAGTGAAACACTATATGACAGCGTCTGCTGCTTTCTTCTAATTGAATATAATATCACTCTTTTTACTGATTCAATCTCTCTATTGGCCACTCATCTCAAATTTCATCTGTCTTAGATTGGATACAATGTCTATAAAAACAGCTTCGGGCCTTCAAAATTCAGCCTCACATTCCTGTGTTTCCTTGGAAATTTTTTCTTTCGATTCCTCAATCATAGCATTTGCTCTACAAATTATTTTTGGAGTTCAAAGAAAAAATGTTCAGTTCTCCTGTGACGCTCTGCTTCAGCTTCTACCACTTCAACCATCCTCAAGAATTCTCTCACTAATTTTAACTTGAAATCAGATATCCTCTACTCCTTATATCCTGAACAACTCTTGTATTTGCCATCAAGTACAACCATTTGTTTGTGGGCTTGGAGAGCTTGATGGTCTTTCAGAAGAGATTCCATTTTGGACATGTCATGCCCTTAGAGAAAATATGGCGGTTATATATTCTGTACCCTATCAGGTTGTTCTCTCCAATCTTCAATGTTATAAAGTTTGTGCTATTTGACAATTTTTGTCATGTTGCTCTATATGTATGGTATAAGATGAACCCTGGCATATTTAAGTTGGAACTGCTTGTCATTAACATCAACGTCTACAGAATCTCTGGCTCCGACTATATTTATACTTCATTTGTTGAACAACCCACCTCAAGATCTTATGAATAAAAGCTTCTTTCATTATGGTTCAAATGTAATAATCGAATACTCACTTCCAATTAGGTTAATTTATCATCATACTTGACCAGTGACACTGACAACTGATCCTGCAAGGATTGTACATGATTTCCATACTTCATTTGCAAACTCCTTGGCATGTCCAATATTTTCATGATTTCATCTCTCTCGGATATACTTCATGCCTTGGTGTGTCCAATATTTTCATGATTTCATCTCTCGGATACGCTTCACGAAGTGATCAATTTGTAGGCAAAGACTATATGATAGCATCAGCTGATTTCTTCTCATTCTGAGTAATTTCACATTCTCTCTTAGTTGATTCAAGCTCCCTTTCTGACTAACTCGTCTCAACTTTCATCTCTCTTGGGTTAGATACAAAAGAAGATTTGTGCTTCTTAAATTCAACCTCAGTTACTTTGATTCTTTGGAGAGTATTTCTTTCAGCTCTAATATATAAACAGAATAAAAAGTGCAAAACTAAAACTTCTATTAACTTCAAAACTTCCTTTTTTCATAACTTCCTTTTCTCATAGAAAAATCCAAAATGGGGACGATTAACTTTGATCCTGTCAACCCTGTTACTTTGATTCTTTGGAGAGTATTTCTTTCAACTTTAATATATAAACAAAATAAAGAGTGCAAAACTAAAACTTCTATTAACTTCAAAACTTCCTTTTTTTCATAACTTCCTTTTCTCATAGAAAAATTCCAAAATGGGGGCGATTAAATTTGATCCTGTCAACCCTGTTATAAAGTAAATTACTTATTAAATAAGCTTTCCACTTCTCTAATGTCTCTCTTGGGATCTTGTAACATCCCCAGCATAAAAAATACATCAGGAAAGATTCTAATTAATCAAAAGAGACACAAACAAAAGGGTTTGTTTTGACTGTCAAGATATTTTATTGATCATGCAAATAACCATAAGTCAACCCGAAGTATATGAGAAACTAAATCAGATCTACTTACTTGAATCCAGGGGAAACACACTTGGAGAAACAACTCCTCCCAACCATAGGAGGCAGCAACTCAATGGTTTGCTCCGCTCCACCCCCGAGCTGGATCACCAACCATGCACCATAACAGCAAGTAACTTCCTCGCGGCACTCAATCCTTGAGTCCGTAACAAGCTACAACAAGAAAACTTCCACGTGGCACTCTCTCTCAGAGTCTGTAACAAGATAAGCGACGGACTTATGAAACGGGAGAAACACTCAACACATGCATTCACATCAAAGTTTCTCCATGCACAACACAGTGTCCCATGCTATTTCAGTGCACTTAGATATATAGATTTGCCCAGGTCTTATGCCATCCCAATCAAATCTCCAATCAGATCCCTAAATCCCTATGATTTAGGATGTTGTCTAGTTGTTGAGTTTTGGATTGGATTTGATTGGTATCAGTCACTCTAGCTTGCTTACACATGTTCTTTGGTGCCATGGTTGGTGTCCCCTCATGTAGTTGAATTCTCCAAGTGTCATTTTCCTTATATAATAATTAAATAATAAAATGGTTTTGTTGTGCAAATGCCATTTGAGTTTTTGAGTTTCATAACTCATTACATAAAAATAATTTTTCAAAACATGAAAATAAAAGTAATATCATGGGGGTATTAAATTTCATCCCCCCCTATTCTTAACACCGTCCTCGGTGTTCTTTTTTTATTCTGAGCTCCGTTGCTCATTCTAGAACATGGAGGGATATGCTTCCTGAATTTTATCCTCCATTTCCCAAATTGCCTCTTCAGGGCTGAAGTGCTTCCATTGCACTTTTATTTGAATGATGGCTCGATTTTGGAGCATAAATTCCTTCCTTTCTAGAATGCATAAAGGTTCTATCTAGAACTCGTCCTCGGGTTCTACCTGAATCACATTCTAGTCAATTATATGAGTAGCATACATACATACATACATACATACATACATACATACATACATACATAAGTAGCATACATACATACATACATACATACATACATACATACATACATACATACATATATATATATATATATATATATATAACAATGAAACATGAAATACATCATGTACTTTTATATTAGGTGGAAGTGCAAGCTGATATGCTACTGGTCCTATCTTAGCTAACACTTCAAAAGGTGCACAATACCTTGGCGCCAGTTTGGAACATCTTCCCAAACTCAAAGAACTCTTCTTCAACTTTACCTTCTGATATACACGATCCCAACGTTGAACTCTCTTGGAGTTCATTTTAAATCCGTGTAACTTTTTTGTCGATTCTCAGCAACTTTTTAGTTTTGTTGAACTTCCATGAAAATCTCTATAGGGTACTGCGATCAAGCATGCTTCAATGCATACATGTTTTCTTGTAACATACTTTTTCCTCTTCCACATATAAGAAGATAAACATGTCAATCATTATCTTAAGATTCTAAACATTTTATATATCACCCCAAGAAGATATCAACATCTTACTAATATCTAGAACATGCATATTAACTCTTCTTCATAACATTATAGGTTCCAACTATAACTTAGTTAAGCATTATTACAGTGTTCATTCAAATTACAGGTTATAAAACTTCAATAATTATTACCACATTTAACCCTTATATATTGGGAGGTAAAAATCAAATACATCAAAGTGACTAGCTTCAGACACAACTCCACTCTTCATGCATTTATTTAAGCATTTTTATTTATGTAAAGTAGGTTACACGCATTCAAACATATGAATCTACTAATACTAGTTTGTGTACCTCGATGATCATGCTATTTAAACCATAACATATACATAAACACAAAATTTTGCATTCAAATAATCAATACTTTACAGAGTAGAACATACATGTGTGTATGCGAGTCCGTTAGGTCGAACTACTATTAACCTCATACCTAATTCATTTATGCAATTCTTTTGAATGGGACTTGTAACTGAAACTGCGTTGAGGAACTTATGTCACCTAATCTAAGATATTTTTAGTCCTCCATGACATAATAGAATCCTTTGATTTATAAACTTCACAGATCATCCTCCATTTTAAAATGTCAAGTATATTCTATAAAATACTCAATCATCCATTGTAACAAAACCGAACTAAGCAATACATAATAACCTTAACCATCATTCTTTAAAAAATAAAAATAAAAATAATATTTGTTTAAAATGATGTTTAAATGTATTTGCATCATATTCCCAATTACGTAAATCACAAAAAGAGTATTTACTTATGAATGCAAATTTCTCATGTATAGAATCAAATCTTTGTAATTTATATAAATCCCAACATGTAAATAACTCACACTTTATACATTACAATACATATAAAATTATGTTATTTAAACTTGAGCATAATAGCACTATATAATAATCACAACTCTTTATATCCATATGAAATAAATAGATATTAGCACTATATAATAATCACAACTCTCTATATCCATATTAAATAAATAGATATTAAGGAAACACCATTTCAACTAATAAATCATCAAATACTCTTTTAATGGACTCATATAAAATGTATTTTCTAAAATGCATTCTCTTTTCAATCTTATAAAGTGGTATTTTCTTTTCATCAAAGCTAAAGTGGGTAAAGTAAATTCCTTTTTTTAAAACTCTTTCTAAATAAAATAAAATGAACAATCCTTTATAATAACAGAAACTATTTCACATTATTTCAAAAATAAGTATTATCCCAATTTTTGACCGATCACAAGAAAACTCAAACTTATTCTAAAATACTCAACATGATTATCACTTCTTGATATAATTCACATATGTATCTATACCATGTAATTCCTTCAAATGAATACACTATGTTCCTCTATATAATTTTCATACAAAATTATACCAATATTTTATAGACCATACTATAAAAAAAAAACCATTTTTTTCTTTAAAATATCATACATATTGTGCACATTTACCTTTTCATAAAACTCATTTTTATAAAACATCATGTAAACCCAAAGTAAGAATTTTATACACCATTTATTACCATGTAAATTAATCTTCAACTAAATGCATCTTTTATTTTTATTTTTAATCATACACATGTAAAGTGAACAAGCCTATTTTGTTTTTTTTTTTAATTTTTTTTTAAAGACGATAATAATATATGTAATTATCTTCTATTACAATATATATATATATATCCACACCAAAATTATACCCAGAAACATATATATATACCACTATGTAACGACCTCATTATGTGATTATCTAATATAGAACTATATCAAAGAAATTTGTTTCCAACTAACCATGACTATTTTTTTTAACCACTATTTATCATTCCCTTTATCACAAACAATATCCAAACCAATATGCAATTAATCCTTTTCATATGTTAAAACCTCTCTAAATACGTCCCATAACATATATTAAATAATAAAATGGTTTTGTTGTGCAAATGCCATTTGAGTTTTTGAGTTTCATAACTCATTACATAAAAATAATTTTTCAAAACATGAAAATAAAAGTAATGTCATGGGGGTATTACAGATCTATACCATTTTCTCCTAGTTTAATTGGGCAGTGTCCCCATTGTCCTCCTGATTTAAAATAGGTGTTATGGATGAAGGTGACAATTGATGCCATACAAGGAGGAGCCCAATAAACACAGGTCCTGCTCTCTATATATATGCATATGGTATAAGATGAACCTTTGTAACAATAAGTTAGATCTGCTCGGATTCAATATCAGTTTCTAGAGAATCTTTGACTTTATCTTCTCTGTTTGAACCACCCACCACGAGATCTTATGAAAAAGAGCTTCTTTCATTGTAGTCTAAATGTAATAGAATATTGTCTTCCAATTTCGTTAATTTATCTTTATACTTTCTAGAATTATCTTGCAGGGATTGTCCATAGTTTCATACTTTATGTGCAAGCTCTTTAGTGTGGCCAATCTTTTCATGACTTCATCTGTTTTTGTGATATCCTCGAAGAGGACAATTGCATCTGCTGCTTTATTCTCATTAGAATGATTCCACATTCCGTTTTAGTTGATTCAAGCTATCTTTAGGCATGACTCATCTCAACTTTAATCTGTCTTTGGTAGGATACAAAGCCTGAAATCAGCTTTGTGCCTTTGGAATTCCAGGCACATGTTGCTGTGTTTCCTCATAGAATTTTTCTTTCCACTTCTCAACGTCTGCTCTCCAAGATTTTGTTGGAGTTCATTACACTTTGCTTCAGTTTTCCACTGCAGAAATATTCAACTCTTTTTGATGCAGTCCAGCTTGAAGTTGAATTAACCACAACTATAAATTTCAATCTAAAACAGAGCACATATTAACAACTGGAAGCATGTATTAATGGAAATCGAAATAAATAAATGAAACGGCATGGTTTTCTACTGCTTAGCTGCTTCTACCAGGTTCTCTACTTTAATGTTCTATAGCTTGATGTTCTTTCTATTTTCCTCTCCTGCCTTCTTCTTTATACTCTCCTCTCAGTTTGTTCTTTGCCTCCTTCCTCTTTTGTTTCTTGTTTCTTCTTGTCTACTTCCTCCTCTTCTCCACCATTCCTATTTCTTTGTTATTCTTCTCCAACCAAAGACCTCTTTCGAGTTGCGAGGGAATGAACATAGTACTTCCCTCCATACTAAATGTCATTATCCCCGCGTTTTAATTCACAACCGCCTTTGCTAGTAATACTTTGCCAAGTTCTATTCAACACCAACCACCATCAATGAATTTAAATCTAATAAAATAAATTTATACATTAATTTAATGACACTTGATGTTGAAATTAACAACTCAGTTATCATACAACATACTTTCTCAGAGTTTTGCACCCTCCAAACAATCACGTTCTAGCTCCAATTAAGGCTGCAACACACAAAGAGGATCACAGATTGGGGAACGCAAGTGTCCTAAGCTCATAAGGGATGACGGCAGGTTCAAGAAGACTATCGTTGGATTCCACAAGGGTTACAAGTGGCAACACACTGTATTAGGGCTACAACAGGCCCTATCTCTCTCAATGCAGGCATAAAAGAGCCCTAAGGGATACCACATACCTACAGTACTTGATCCAGGGTTGACGTCATCCAATCCAGGACTTACATCAGCAGGTTCTTCATATTCTATGTTCCCTTGAGGTATGTTCCATTCATCTTTTGATCCCTTGGTTTGTGTGCCCCAAGGGCAAGTGAATTTTGATGTACATGTATGCTCTCTAAATATGCTCATGTAAAACTTAGTCAGTTCATGTTAAGGAAGATTATTAGTTGCTGGGTTTTTATTCCTTGAAAGGATTTCCCTAGGGTAAAAATCTTCTATTCTTGTGGATGGTTGACTCTTTTGTTGTTGGTTATTTACTATTCAATTTACTGCCATTATATAATCTCAGATTTACAAGTTTTGAAATTTTCTGAAAGTTAAATAGCTTGTTATTGTTATCAAATTAGATCCATGTTAAAAATTTAATATGGGATCAGAGCTGAGGACGTGAAGAAAACAGTTTTGAACAGGTTACTATACTGCTGTTATATAATATCAGATTTACAAGTTTTGAAATTTTCTGAAAGTTAAATATCTTGTTACTGTTATCAAATTAGATCCATGTTAAAAATTTAATATGGGATCAGAGCTGAGGACGTGAAGAAAACAGTTTTGAACAGGTTACTATTGCCTACATAGATCTTGGTACAGATCTGAGATGTTTTGCAGATCTAACCTAAGAACCTTGCAGGCTTTAACATACTTGAAGGGTATGTATAGACGACGTTTCCAATGTTGAGAAAGACTCTTGAAGTACAGTCTTCCTTTTGAGTGTCATTGTAGGTTCATATTACCTTCAACATGTTTTCCTTGGATGGAAAGTGGGAAGATGCAACATGAGTAAGAAGTATGATGAAAATCAAGGAGTAAGAGCCTGGACTGAGCTAGATTGAAGTTAGCAACGCAGTTCAAGTGGTTAGGGTTGAAGGAAAATCGATTCACATTTGATAGTGATCTTAAGGAATGGAATAATATAGCAAACCCAGCACAAGCAGGCAGGGTATTCTCAAAATGAGATTGGTAAGTAACTTTCAAGATTCCTCCCTCAAGTGTTGATGGTAAGCATAAAGACAGATCAGTGTACATTCACTAGCATTCTTCGTGTACCTGCTAGCATAACAGCTCTAGACCAGGGAAAGCAGCTCCACACCTACTCCATTAAAGTTGGATTTAAACCATTGGTAGTTGTGGTAAATGCTCTCATTGACATGTATGCCAAGCGTGGAAGCATTGACGAGGCATGCATTGTCTTTAAAGAAATGCCTAAACAAGATATGATCTAAATCATCTAAATTTCAAGATGTGGCATAGGAGAGTTAACCAATGACTTGAAGGTTGTGGATGCTAGTGGCTTTGCCATTTATATGGCCTCACTTTTAAGGAGCTGCTTGTAAAGGGTGACTGCTTGGTTGATGATGCATGATATTTCATAATTAAAAGGCACATAAATCTATATTTTATATTCAATATTAAGATTTAAATTTATATTTTTTTATAAGGTTGAAAAAAAAAATTAGTTAGACCACATTTAAGAAGGAGAAAAATGAAGTGTGATCTTCTAATGCAAGCTTATATATGTTAGTCGTAAACACTTTTATATGCCATACATGCTACCCTGAAATTTACTCAAACATAAATTTATTTTAAACTTAATTTTAATTGTTTTTCTCCATAAGCTAGTATTACTTGGTTTGCTTCAAATATTGTAGTATTCATATTCCAACAAAGTAAATATTTGGCCATGAGGAGACCACTGCTCCTTGTACCTACAATACGCATTCCCCTTCACCTTTCGAATCAGCTAGAACCTTCTACTTATAAGATTGATCAACACCATATAGTAAGGTAATTTCAATGATTTGATGTTTCCTCCTATGGTAGTTACAATAGCCTACTAAGGTAGGTAGTTCCAATGGGTGATCCACATATTTCTACCCCCACTATTTTAAATCCAGTCCACGTCTTCCCCTGAGTATGCTTTTTATTTCTTAGGTCAAAGTTGGGCTACAATGTTATGCTGTCGGTCATTCCTTTCTTATATATGTAATTATGTAACTTTATTCCGTAATGGGAGATACCATTAGGAGTACTGAGATTGAGCAGCAATGGAAACTTATGATGAAACATTAAACACAATTATATGACCAATACTATTCAATTGCTCATCCAACCCTTAGACTATTTTAATGATACTACCAACTTCTACTTTGAACAAATGTATGAAATTTGCAAATCATTCTTAATTTGTATTGCGCCAATATCTCATAGGAAAGTATTTACAATATAACTTATACCTTGCCATACATGGTCATAATTTATGTCACAACAATTAGTAAACTAATAAATTGAAATAAATTATTTAAAGATAAGTTGCAACGAATTCAACCGAGTCCATTTTTGCTAGATTTCCTAAGGTAAACTATTGAAGTGTTAGATTAAGAGATATTGTACTATGGGTATTGAGCAAATATTATTCAGGATGGTATTGATTAAGTTTGTTTCTAAGGTCTCATTTTGTTTAAAAATATTCTACTCTTATTTTTCTACTGAAAGGTTTTCTATAATTCTAAAAAGCAAGAGTATGGAGATGGAACAAAATGATTCTAGATGATAAACAACGTAGCTTGTACAATACATAATTATGTAGTTATACTTACATCTTACGTCTAGTTTCACATTCATGAATCCTAACTAACTGTTATTTATGAAAAGGGGTGATTATATACCCAGGAGAAATGATTATTCAAAATCTTCATCTGTCGGTGCATAGCTACAACTGGGTCTTCATAGTTGGTGCTAAAGCTTGGTTGTTTACCCTTGTCAAAG
Source organism: Pseudotsuga menziesii (assembly GCA_001517045.1). NCBI lineage: Eukaryota > Viridiplantae > Streptophyta > Pinopsida > Pinales > Pinaceae > Pseudotsuga > Pseudotsuga menziesii. Next base: position 64,639 of record LPNX010751727.1, on the reverse strand, counting down.
TTGTGTTTCTATGACCTAGGTGGGATAAAATTGATCATGCTTTTGACATTTCTAAACGACATATTCTCTGTTTGAGAGTAATGTAGACTTCCATGATGTGGTGTATAGTGATCTCCTAATTTATATCCTTTGTTTATCTTTGACCTCTACGTAATTGGTGAATGCTAGGAAATCTTTAAAAAATTTGTTGTTTGTTCCATAATTTCTCTCATCTTTGTCTTCATTATAATAATCTAGCTATACAAAATTGGTGAAAGCAAATAAATCTTTGAAAATTTTCATATTTGTTCCATATTCTTACTTTGATAGTGTTGCTCTAGATGACTATAGGCATATGCATCTAAATAGGCATTATTATTTGTTATCTCTTCCTTCCATTGAATCGGGTTATTGCATCGGATGGTGGTTTTTGTGCATATAGGATTTAACCTTCTTCTGCTGCCTCCGTAGTAACGCTCCTTTGATTGTTAAACTTGTAATGCCATGGCTATTGACGCGATCTAAATCTATTTAGTCTTTAATGCTTATAGGAATGGTCAACCCAAAAGTAATTGTTATTCTCTGCTCATTTGTTTTGTAATACCTCGGTTTCAACCCCAATTGCATTAAATTATAAATGATGTATATAAATCATGGTGTGGAGCTCAAGGCAAAGGCCCTACCATGGATTTAGTCTTCTACGTTTCGACAATTAAAATCAATGCCGATGGTCATCGTGCTAGCCGATTGCACAATATAATTTTCTACATCATGTAAATATGCAATTAATAAAATACCCACAACTAGCTATGTCAATTCAACCTTAAAGAGACAGGGGCATGTTTTCACAAGGAATTGGGGGGGTGGTGGGGGGGCTATTCAAACCCTTGATCCAATGGGGAAAACCCATAAAACTGTCAACTACCCATTTTGTCATTTGTGCCCAGTCATCCAAAAGTGGTTGAGTTAGTTAATGCATGGGGATGGGAAGAGTTTGGGAGTCAAAATTCGAATTGTGAAGCCACCCATTTTTGGGAAAATGTGTTTTTGACTTCTTAGGCAAGTAAATTCTTGGAAATGCATGCACATCCCATGGTTCATCCATCAATTTGGATCTCTCATGTATTGGGGAGCTCCAGTGTGTGTTTCCCTTCACGATTTTGCTTGATTTCTCCATTTTTCCCATTGTTGGAAATCCGTTTTGGGTCTTGTTGAATGTATGTGCAGCTAGGAAGTTGTTTTTGGGGTCCTTGAGTGTTTGTGCAGCCGGGGAAAACCCGTTTTGGTGTTGCTGAGTGAATATGTAGCAGAGATTTACGTTTTGGGGGTTTGAGAGGGTGTTTTCCCCTTTCCTCACACAACTAGGAATTGCTGAGCGTTTCCCTCCCAAATTTCTGCGTTTTCTTCATTATTATTCAAGCTAGAAACTCATGTTTGTAAATCCTAGTAGGTGGAAATATATATCTACGTTTTGGGTAGGAATGGAGGTCATTTTTGCCTCTGTGAAGCCATTGAACGTTTCCTGAATCGATTTGATCATTTGGGTCATTTTTCCCCATTCACCATTATCGAATTTGTTTCCAGGACGTTTTTGTCCATGCCCAGAAGTTGTATTTTGTTGGGTGGTGCATCCTTGTGTTGGCTTGGCTAAGTAAGTCCAAGAATCCATCTGTTAGTGGAATGATTGTGTTAGGATGACATTATTGGCTTGACTGTGGGTGTTTGGCCTTGTTGTGTGTAACTCTGTGTCCCATAGTTCCTTATGGAAATCATGCCCAACTCGGGGGTGGCATTGTTGTTGAGAGATTGATGAGCACACTGGCCTATGGTTAGGTGGAATGTTGCAATGACATAGCTGGTTGCGGGACAAGCTTCTTTCAAGATAAGTGTTATTGTGTATTTTATCTCTGCAACTATATTTGTTTATGAAATAATATGAACATGTTGAATGCTTGAATGCAATGCGTTTTTATTTCGTTGTATGTTAATGATTTATGCACCTGTGTATGTTTTTAAGTTCAATGCATTTTTATATTACGTTCATGGGGCTTAAATTGCCCGGATTAGATAGCATCATGTGTTGAAATATTGTAACTTCGAAGAATATTCTATATGTATCATTTGTGGTCCCCGATGGTCCTACCGGGAGAACCAATTATATTATCTTGTACCCCGATGCTTCTAATCGGAAGAACTAATAAGAGTCATGAGGTTGTCCACTCTAATTGTAAAGGTGGGTCATTAGCACCCCAGTGTGGTTACTTGAGCCTACATGTGTAACTCGAGCCTACATGATTAACTTGAGCCTACATGTGTAACTCGAGCCTACATGATTAACTTGAGCCTACATGTCGGATGAGTTAATTGAAGTGAACGGATGAATATAAATAGAGGTGTAGCTCTCCTCATTTTAAAAACACACTCTCACTTGTGTAGCGCATTAGTGGAGAAGAGAAGTAGCTGGAGAAGGAGGAGGATCAGGCTTTGATCTCCTCGCTGGTTTTATCTTTTATCTTTTTGGGGCATCTATATTGAGGAAGCTTTTGCTGGGTTTTTCCCTTTAGGGTTTTCCCAGGATAAATCTTTGTGTTCCTTTTGTATGGTTGTGCTTGTCTATCTTTCAGTGATCCTATTTATATGCTTTTGTTATGAAAAATGAAATGAAACACTGATGTCTTAGCTAAGCATATGAAAATTTAACATGGTATCAGAGCCACCCTGAAAGAAGGCATTGTGCAGCTACAGAATCTAGGGCTTCTTAATTTTTGGTTCCCTCTCCACAATCAATCAGCAAAAGAAGGCTAGGCTGACTCTCCATTGAAGGGCGCATCTTTTTGTCGAAGCAGAATTCGATTTCGAGCATTTTCAATTTTCGGTGCGAGAAATTAAGGTTTCTTGCAGAAAAAGAATTTTTGAGTGATCCCAGCATAGGATTTCTCTCCTCATCAAAATTGAATTTTAGAGACCTGGATCAAGAAATTTGGTTGGGTGAAACTCTGGGAAAGTCAAACCCTAGTTTGACCCTAATTTGGAAAAATGCTAAGTTTTGGTACATGCGCTATATCCTGAGATTGGCAAAGGCTCAGGAGTTGAAAATTGAAGAGGCCGAAGATAAAATCCTGATTTACACTGTGTCCAAAATTCTGCCTCAGATTCACTATATTCTGGAATACATGATCCCTCCAAGTTAGGGTTCCAACCTCTCCCAGAATTCATCCCTAAACAGGACACCTGGGGAGAATTACTGTAGCGTGGGATACAGAGGTCCAAATGGAATTATGAAATATGTTCCAGAAATATCACGGACTTTAATTTATGTGGTCTAAATTTCAAAACCTAAATATGAACCTGTGACACGTGGCATGCCATACAACTTCACTGTTCTGAACAGTCCTGTAACAGGTCACCTTGGGAAAATGATCATAAATCCCAATTGGTGAAACCAATTCTAATTAACCCTATGGTTTTGGATCAAGGACATGTGAGGTTACCTCAGTGCGAAATTTTAGACATAGAGGAGCATTAATTTCACAGATATCATAGAAACAGTAACAGGCATTTCTGTAAAAGAAATTGGAAAACTAGGGCTTCCTGTTTTGGGAGCTTCCCTCCACTGTTTTCAGAAAAGGAGTACATTGGACAGCTCCATTTAAAGAGATCTATCTTTCTATCCAATCAGATCTGAAATATTCCAAGTTTTGAAAATTAGGGTTTCTCTGACAAACCGTAGATCAGCCAGCTCCGGAAGCAGGACAGACACATCAAATCGGTAAGATCTAATCTTTTGCTATTTGCATTTAAGGTTCTCATTTCAAAGTGATCTATCACATCAGCTTGATGATAAGCTTGGTGAAGTTAAAAAATTCCAAGCATGGAAGTATTTGATCTCTCTGAAGAAAATGAATTGGACACCTACATGAGTAGAGAGGTTCCAGTTCTAGAGGGAGATAAGCCTTAAAGCCTTACACAAGAAGAACTCGATCAAGGCCAAGAAGATCATTGTTGATTCAATCACGGATCAACTTGTACCACAAGTGTCTTCCCTAAAGAAACCGAAGATGTTTGATTCCTTGTTCAAGATTTTTGAAGATAATAACATAATTCAGAAGATGGATTTGAGAAAACAACTGAAGAATATGAAGATCCAGAATGCAGAACAACTTGAAGCGGTAGAAGAAGAAGTATGCAGAAGTGGTGATAGCCACCTTGAATGGCCTCCCAGGATCATGGGATTCATTCATGTGAAGAATGTATACCAGAATTAAGTGATTACTTTCATCTTGACTAATAAGAAGAGAAGAAGAAGATGGGAGCAATTGAAGATCAAGCTCTCACCATTCAAAGAAGATCCCTCAAGTGATGAGGAATATGAAAAAATCAATTCTTGAAGAACCTCTTATTCATCTTATCATTTGGATAAAAAATGATGATTTCATGAATGAAGAAGATGATAAAGCAGAATGATCAAGATGGATTCTACACACGAAACAAATAAAAGATAAGTATTCAATTGCCATTTCATGATATTGTTTTGTTATACATTTGATTGTATTTAGTTGATGTGTTATGCATGATAGATTGTTTACATTAATACTACTAATATGCATGTGATGGGTAAGTAGCTCATGGTGCTATACAACTCTTCAGTGCTACTTATCAAACCTCTTTGTTGACATATTGGATTAGTGCACAATCTCAATGATGTCATGGTAGAGATGGAAGGCATCTAGAAAGTTTCTGTGAGATATGGATGAATGTTGTATTGGCTAAATAGTTGCATGATGCATAAGAATTTGTTGTTATGCATATGTTTTATGAAATAGTTCTAACCATACAAC
>LPNX010751727.1:30951-59605 GCA_001517045.1 Pseudotsuga menziesii | reverse complement strand
TATACGATATGATTTCGAGACATAAAGGGAAGTACATAGTATCCTCCATATGGATCTACAAGAACAAGTGTACAAATAAAGGTTCGTGATTTTCCTCAGAAATAGACTATGACATGACATACTCTATTGACCAGTATATATCAAGCATAGAACCACCTGTACAGAATGAATAAGGAAGATAATACTCCACTTTAGGGGGAGTGACTACAGAAGATATCTGAGCTCGACATGGTGCGACATGATGGATAGCTTCTTGATGGATCGAGACTTTACCAAGAGTAAAGTGGGTTCCAACCTTCAAAGTTGAATGCAGAAGACTAGGATATGTTGATGATCTGACAAGACAAACTCATGGAAGATGTTATGATGAAAGAATACTAGAATGATGTATGGGATATAGTTCCCAAACCAGAAGAAAAGAGTATTGTATCCTCCAAATGGATATACAAAATAGAGCATGTAGCTGACGGAAGTATCGAGAAGTATAAAGCAAGATTTGTGGCCAGAGGTTTCTTTTAGAAAGAGGGAATTAATTCTGAAGAGACACTTACTCCAGGAAGCAAGATACACTTCCTTCAGAACTATCATGGTAGTTTCTTCCATGGTGAATTAAAGACAAGCCTTCCTTAATGGTATGATTGAGAAAGAGTTTTACGTCGAATAGTCACGAGGATTTGAAGTTGAAGCCAGATGGAATCATGTATGCAAGTTGAAGAAGGCCCTCTATGGCCTGAAGGAAGCTCCCAGAGCTTGGTATGGAAGAATAAATAGTTTCTTGTCAAGCATGGGATTTACCAAGAGTAAAGCTGATCCTAACCTTTATCTCAAGGTTGTAAAAGATGAACTTGTCATCCTGTTATTATATGTGGATGACTTATCCTTGACGGGAAATGAGAAACAGGTCATGGAAAGCAAGAAGAAACTAGCAGAATAATTTGAGATGAAAGACCTTGGGTTAATGCATTATTTCCTAGGTCTGGAAGTATGGCAAAGTTCAGAAGAAATATTTCTCAACCAGGGAAAGTATGTGGTAGAGATATTGAATAGATTCAATATGTTGGAATGCAAAGTCATGGCCACACCCATGGACTCCAACCTGAAGCTATTAGCTGATGACTTATCAGAGTTAGTGGATATGACTCATTACAGATAGATCATTGGGTCATTGATGTACTTAACAAATACTAGACCAGGCATTTGTTTTGCTGTGAACACCTTAAGTAAATATCTTGTTCAACCAAGATGGGTTCACCTAGTAACTACAAAACATGTGATGAGATATCTTAAAGGGACTATAGACTTTGCTTTATATTATGATGATATCCATGAGTATAGATTGTATGGCTACACAGATGCGGATTGGGCTGGAAGTATCTCAGACAGGAAAAGCACATTAGGTAGATGCTTTTGGGGTCTGCTATGAGTTCATGGTTTAGCAGGAAACAGTCCAATGTTTCTCGTAGCATGGCTAAAGCAAGATACATAGTAGATTTCTCTGCTAATTTGTGAAGCCATATGGATTCAAAAGTTGATATCAGGTCTCTTTGAATTGAAGATGGATACTACAATGATTCTATGTGATAACCAGAGTTGTGATGACAGAGAACCCTGTGTTCCGTCGTAACACATAGAAATCCGGTATTTCTACATATGAGATAAGATGCAGATGATGATGGTTAAGTATTCCCATACTGAAGATATAGATGATGTTTCAGTATTTACATACTATAGATGCAGATGATGGTGATTCCGTATTTCTATAATGAATATAGAGATGATGATGCTTTCAGTATTTTTATACTGAAGATATAGATGATGATGCTTTCAGTATTCACATACTGGAGATACAGACGGTGATAGTTCAGTATTCACATCCTAAAGATGTAGATGATGATGGTTTGGTTGCTGATGTTCTAACGAAGCCTCTGTCTCGAGTAAAGTTCGAACACTTTCGAGACAAGCTTGGTGAGGTTCGGAAGAACCTTCCTCAAAAGGGGGAGTAGTGATGTTGCAGTGGGATTGTATAATCCCTGGGCATCTGCCCTAAAGTGATCCGGTGACCTTGGTCCTCGAGAATGAAGAGGGATTGTATCATCCCGGGACATCTGTCCAAAAGTGATCCGATGACCTCGGTCCTCGAGAATGAAGAGGGATTGTATCATCCCGGGACATCTGTCCAAAAGTGATCCGGTGACCTTGGTCCTCGAGAATGAAGAGGGATTGTATCATCCTGGGACATCTGTCCAAAATAGATCAGGTGACTTCGGTCTTCGTGAATATGGTGGGATTGCATCATCCTTGAACTTCGGTTCAAAATGTATCTAGAGGTCTCGGCCCCTGTGAATGTGGTAGGATTGCATCATCCCTGAAATTCGGTTCAAAATGTATCCGGAGGTCTCAGCCCCCGTGAAAGTGGTGGATTGCATAATCCCTGAACCTTGGTTCAAAATGTATCCAAAGGTCTCAGCCCCCGTGAAAGTGGTGGATTGCATCATCCTTGAACCTCGGTTCAAAATGTATCCGGAGGTCTTGGCCCCCGTTAAAGTGGTAGGATTGCATCATCCCTGAACCTCGGTTCAAAATGTATCCGGAGATCTCGGTCCCCGTGAATGTGGTAGGATTGTATCATCCTTGAACTTCGGTTCAGAACGGATCCGGTGACTTCGGTACTCGAGAACGTGTGTTGATCCCATAATTCCTAGAGGAAGGATTGTCTGAGTTCCAAATATGTGTTGATCCCATAATTCCGAAGGGAAGGATCATTAGTAACTCCGTAAAGACCTAAATCCCGTAATTCCAAAAGGAAGGATCATTGAATTGATCCTGTAATTCCAATAGGAAGGATTGTCTGAGTTCCACAGATGTGTTGATCCCGTAATTCCAATAGGAAGGATTGTATGAGTTCCACAAATGTGTTGATCTTGTAATTCCGAAAGGAAGGATTGTTAGTAACTCCGTAAAGACCTAAATCCCGTAATTCCGAAAGGAAGGATCGTTAGTAACTCCGTAAATACCTAAATCCCGTAATTCCAAAAGGAAGGATCGTTGGTAGCTCCGTAAAGACTTGATCCTGTAATTCCAACAGGAAGGATTGTCTGAGTTCTACAGATGTGTTGATCCCGTAATTCCAATAGGAAGGATTGTCCGAGTTCCACAAATGTGTTGATCCCATAATTCCGAAAGGAAGGATCGTTAGCAACTTCGTAAAGACCTAAATCCCGTAATTCCGAAAGGAAGGATCGTTAGTAGCTCCGTAAAGACTTGATCCCGTAATTCCGAAAGGAAGGATCGTCTAAGCTCCACAGATGTGTTGATCCCATAATTCCGAAAGGAAGGATCGTTAGTAACTCTGTAAAGACCTAAATCCCGTAATTCCGATAGGAAGGATCGTTTGAGTATCACAGACATGTTGATCCTGTAATTTCGAAAGGAAGGATCATACTGATGTTTTGATGATGATGATGTTGATGTTTTGATCATGTTGATGTTTTGATGATGATGATGATGTTTTGATGATGTTTATGTTTTGATGATAATGATGTTTTGCTGTTGATGATATTTTCAAGATGATGTTTCTGATCAAAAGATCAGAGTATGATGATGATGTTGTTGTTGATCGAAAGGCCAAAGTGCTGAAGATGATGTTGTTGATCAAAAGGCCAAAGTGCTGAAGATGATGTTACTGATCAAAAGGTCAAAGTGCTGAAGATGATGTTGCTGATTGAAAGGTCAAAGTGCTGAAGATGATGTTGCTGATCGAAAGGTCAAAGTGCTGAAGATGATGTTGCCGATGGAAAGGTCAAAGTGCTGAAGATGATGTTGCTGATCGAAAGGTCAAAGCGCTGAAGATGATGTTGCTGATCGAAAGGTCAAAGTGCTGAAGATGATGTTGCTAATTGAAAGGTCAAAGTGCTGAAGATGTTGTTGATCGAAGCAGTCAAAGTATTAATGATGATGAAGACTGAAGATTGAAGATGAAGACTACATAATGTTGAAAAGCTTCCAATGATTTATAGATGTATTACCCTGATGATGTTGATGATGTCCTCTATCTCTCTCCTACTATTGTTGTTGTTGATGTTGTTGTAGAATACCCTTCTCGTTAAGGGGGAGTGTTGAAATATTGTAACTTCGAAGAATATTCTATATGTATCTTTTGTGGTCCCCGATGGTCCTACCGGGAGAACCACTTTTATTATCTTGTACCCCGATGCTTCTAATCGGAAGAACTAATAAGAGTCACGAGGTTGTACCCTCTAATTGTAAAGGTGGGTCATTAGCACCCCAGTGTGGTTACTTGAGCCTACATGTGTAACTCAAGCCTACATGGTTAACTCGAGCCTACATGTTGGATGAGTTAATTGAAATGAACGGATGAATATAAATAGAGGTGTAGCTCTCCTCATTTTAAAAACACACTCTCACTTATGTAGCGCATTAGTGGAGAAGAGAAGTAGCTGGAGAAGGAGGAGGATTAGGCTTTGATCTCCTTGCTGGTTTTATCTTTTATCTTTTTGGGGCATCTATATTGAGGAGGCTTTTGCTAGGTTTTTCCTTTTAGGGTTTTCCCAGGATAAATATTTGTGTTCCTTTTGTATGGTTGTGCTTGTCTATCTTTCAGTGATCCTGTTTATATGCTTTTGTTATGAAAAATGAAATGAAATATTGATGTCTTAGCTAAGCATATGAAAATTTAACATCATGGTCGCGTTCCCTCTTGGGTAGACGAGTGGTGACGTGACATGTTTGAATTGTGGTTTCATGTTGACGAGGGAGGTGGTTACAGTCTACTTGATATAGTTTCAATTCCATTGCTTCAATCTACATTTTCCACTCCATTACCTCAATTTACTTGTTCGGAGAATCCTTGCTAGTTATCTAACAGTGTATGGTTGTGTGGAAATGTACATGGAAATTGTTGAAGAAAGTACTTGATTAATGATGTCATTATCTCTGTATTTAATAATGCTTGTTGTTTTCTTATTCTTTTCCCGTTTTAACAAGAGTGAGGACTAATGGAATGAAAATTACGGTAAAATTTCCAATGAAGCAGTAGCTTGTGTATCAAGGTATTTATGAATCATGAGCTATAACTAAAGTTATCTGTATTCGCTAATGTTCCTTTTTTTGTATTTTCTTGAATGGTTTTTTCTTTGTAGAGGACGCTTGAAAGGATGTGCAGGTTCTTTTGATAATTACTATAAAGAAGTCCAGTCTCTGACCCGTGACACTTTGTAACATACTCTATTAAACACTTTGTAACGGACCCATTTATAATAAATGTTAAAAATAATTTTTACTTTTTATTTTTATATATTTTATTCTCTACTTCATAAAAAAAAACAACATCCCTTCCTTTATTCAAATAAAATCCACTTCATAAAAAATATATTTATTTAAACATTATCCATCACATACAAGGACTTAATTCACTTTCATAAAGAAATTGGCATCCAATATTCACAAGAACTTACATCCAAAATAATCCTTAAAAAACCCCTTATAAATATCTATCCTACCAAATGGTATACTTTGTTTCCAATGCAATACCACTATTCAATATCTAAATTGGATATATGAATGCAAAAATACTATATATTAAATTCAATTTACAAACAATACAATTAATATTGTATATATTCAATTCATTCATAAATTTGATTTATAAATATATCAATGTAAATAAACTCTATATGTAAATTGAGTTTTCAAACAATGCAATTATAATACTCCATATATAAAGGTTCAAATATGTAAATTTGAGCTACAAAAATAATAATAATTACTACATTGTTCCACCTATTGGAAACATGATCAGTCAACCTCGTTATATTTATTTATGCTAATGACGTGGTTGGAGACTATGGATGGTTTAAGTTTAAAACTAACAGTGCTTTTATAAACTTTCGAACAAGTAAACGTCGATGCTCTCCATCAAGGAGAAATCACCAAAAATTAACCATAAGTGGAACGGTTTTAACTTCGTCGAGGAGTTAGCAAACAAAAGAGAGGGGATAGAAGCAAGGTGACTGGTTTGGTATGTTGAACCACCATGGCGAAGTTGCAGAGAGTTTGGAACAGAGAAATAGATTCTTGGGATCGAATGGAGGATTATAGACGACTGCCAATATTCATAAAAATCGTATTCTTGGTAGCATAGAGATACATTAGACCCGAGCTATATCTTTCACAAATTTCAAGGGAATCCTGTGACCGACCTGGGTATTTACGATAATGGTATTTATATGTATAATGCAGAACGAAATGGAAGAAAAAAAGAGTCATAGACCTCTATATCAGATCCGAGCTTTCAAGATAACGAATTGGAAAGAAAAACCAAAGCAAACATTGGGTTGTAGGTTATCGTGTGATCGGGTTTGAAAATTAAAAAAAAACGAGATTGGAGAACCATGCATTCCCTTGGGATCAAATCCGAGTTTGCAAGGTAAATGCATTTATATATTTTACATATCAAAGCAAATCAGAAATCGCAAGCATGCTAATAGATCACACTCTGGCAGGGAAATCGTATGCAGACAAACCCGTGTTTAGATCTGGGTTTTAAGAAGGTATTATATAAAGCGTAGATAATGGGTTGCTAGTTATCATCCAAAAGGAATAAAAACAATAAAATACATACAGAGATCTGGGTCCACGCATACATAAATGACTTGGAACAATGCTCTCAGTGTGTGTGTATTATAAACAACACATCCGAAAAATGATAATGAAGATCAACAGTATAGCTGGGGCTAAATTTAAATATGCAATATCATTCCAGCGATTTGAGAAACTCAACATAGCCAGACATTGATTTGGAGGATCAATGCTAATTTGATAAAGAAATAAAAGTATAACTCCATTGCATAGATCAAAATAAATTATTCTCAGATCAAACCATCCACATATCAATGGCGATCGAACAAAGAGAATGCATACACACTTTGTAATTAAACTTTGAATAGTACATAGCTTGATGACTGAAATTTTAAATCATCATAAAATACAGAGATGCGTACATCATAAACCAACAAAAATTCATCAAAAAATAGATGTTAAATTACCTATAGGAATTGGATCCATAATTTATTCTTTAAACCAATATTCTGCACAAACTAGCTCATAATAAATAATAAATGCTTACTTGAGAAAATAGATCGACAATAAGTATTTGGAGAATCAGCTCTTCCCAACCATAGGAGCCAGCAACTCAACGGTTTTCTCCGCTCCACCCCTGAGCTGGATCACCAACCATGCACCAGAACATCAAGTAACTTCCTCGCGGCACTCAATCCTCGAGTCCGTAACAAGTTTTCACGATGGACTTATAAAATAGAAAAATGCTCAACATATGCACTCAACAATCATTTTCCCCATGCACAACAGGACGTCCTGTGCTATTCCAGTACACTCATATAAATAGCTTTTCCTGGGTCTTATGCCATCTCAATCAAATCTCCAATCAGATCCTTAAATCCCTATGATTTAGGATCTTGTCTGGTTGTTGAGTTTTGGATTGGATTTGATTGGTATCAATCACACTAGCTTGCTTACACATGTTCCTTGGTGCCATGGTTGGTGTCCCCTCATGTAGCTGAATTCTCCAAGTGTTATTTTCTTTATTAATAAATAAATAAACAGGTTTGTTGTGCAAATGTCATTTGAGTTTTTGGGTTTCATAACTCATTACATAATAAAAATAATTTTCAAAACATGAAAATAAAAAGCAATGTCATGGGGCTATTACATTTCTTCCTCCCTTATTCTTAACACCATCCTTGGTGCTCTTTTTATTCTGAGCTCCCTTGCTCATTTTGGAACATGGAGGGATATGCTTCCCGAATTTTATTCTTCATTTCCCAAGTTTCCTCTTCAGGGCTGAAGTGCTTCCATTGCACTTTTATTTTAATGATGGCTCGATTCTGGAGCATACGTTCCTTCCTGTCTAGAATGCGGAAAGGTTCGATCTGGAACTCGCCCTTGAGTTCTACCTGAATCAAATTCTAGTCAATTATATGAGTAGCATCATGTATAGATATTTTTAACAATGAAACTTGAAATACATCGTGCACTTTTATATTAGGTGGAAGTGCAAGTTGATAGGCTACCGGCCCTATCTTAGCTAACACTTCAAAAGGTCCACAATACCTTGGTGCCAGTTTGGAACATCTTCCCAAACTCAAAGAACTCTTCTTTTACTTTACCTTTTGATATACGTGATCACCAACATTGAACTCTCTTGGAGTTCATTTTAAATCTGCGTAACTTTTTTGCCGATCCCGCACAACCTTTAAGTTTTGTTGCACCTCTTTCACCATCTGTTACATTTCTTTTAACATGTATGGTCCTAGAACAATCCTGTCAGTAGGGTTATCCCAAGACACAGGAGTGCGACATTTTCGGCCTACAAAAATTCAAATGGACTCATTTTCAATGAAGCTTGATACCCATTATTATAAGCAAACTCTACTAAATGCAAATACTCTTCCCATTTACATGGTTTATCCATTACATACATTCACATCATACCTTCTAACACTTGATTAGTTCTTTCAGTTTGTCCATCTGTTTGAGGATGATAAGCAGTGCTAAAATTCAATTGTGTATCTAGACCTTTAAACAATGATTTCCAAAAGTTACCAGTAAATTTCACATCTCTATCGAAAATCACAACCTTTGGAATACCATGTAACCGAAATATTTCTTTCATAAAAATATCAGCTATATTAATGGCTTTGTAAGTAAACTTTACATGGATGAAGTGGGAAGCTTTACTTAACCTATCAACAACTACCATTATTGAGTCATGTTTCTTTCTTTTTTTGGGTAATCCCGTTATAAAATCCATGCTTATTATCTCCTATTTCCATTCTAGAATGGGTAAGGGCTGCAGTACCCCAACAGGATGTTAATGTTCAGTTTTTATTTGTTGACATTCAATACACCTAACTAGGTAATTTGCAGCATCATTCTTCATGTTAGGACAATAATAGTTTTTTCTTAACTTTGTTATCATCTTTTGGTATCCTGGATGTCCGGAATATGGTCTCTTATGTAGTTCATTGATAATTAATTGTTTAACTTCTTTAGAATATGATATGTATAATCTAACAAGTCTTTTGAGTTTATAGAATAACTTGAATCACTTCCCTTATCATATGTTTCCAATTGTTCTTTAATCTTTAAGTACTCTTCGTCATTTTTAGGTGCTTCTTTTATTAAACCTTCGATATTTGTTTTATAACTACTGAAAGGAGCTGAACAATGTGGAATGACATTTCTACTCAAGGAATCTTCCACTTTGTTCTCTTTGCCTTTGATGTGTTTAATTTCAAAATCATACTCGCTCAAAAAGGCTAACCACCTTACTTGGCGAGCATTCAAGTTTTGTTGATCAAATAAGTATTTTAAGCTTATGTTATCTCACATTAAGATAAATTTTATTCCTATTAAGTAATGTCTCCACATCTTTAATGCATGTATTATAGCAGATAATTCCAAGTCATGTGTTGCATAGTTTCGTTCATGTATTTTAAGTTTTCTTGACTCGTAACTTATTACATAATTCTCTTGTAATAACACGCCACCTAATCCTTCTAAACATGCATCCATACATACTATGAAGTCCTTGTATGGATTTGCAATCCTTAAAATAGGTGCGATGGTTAATAAGTGTTTAATTTTTTCAAAGCTTTCTTGACATTTATTGGACCATATGAATTTAGTTCCTTTCTTTTGAAGTGAGGTTATTGGATAAGCAATTCTAGAGAACCCTTCAATGAACCTACAATAGTAGCCCACAATCCCCATAAAGTATCGAATCCCGGTTACATCCTTAGGGACCGACAAATAATTGATTGCCCTAATTTTATCTAGGTCCATCGAAATACCTTCCTTAGTTATTACATGACCTACGTACTGAATTTTATTTTGAAAGAATTCACACTTGATAAGCTTTGCATAAAGTTTATGTTCTCTTAAGGTTTGCAAGACTAATTTTAAATGTTCTTTATGCTCTACTTAGTTTTTAGAGTATATTAATATGTCATCAATAAATATTATTACAAACTTATCTAAGCATTTGTGAAGAACACTGTTCATTAAACACAAGAATGTGGCTGGGGCATTGGTTAAGCCAAATGGTAGGACCAAGAACTCGTAATGCCCGTACCTTGTTCTGAATGCATTGTTATGGAGATCCTCATCCTTAATTCTTACTTGATTGTAACCAGACCTCAAGTCGATTTTAAAGAATATCGACGCTCCCCGTACTTGGTCAAAAAAGTTGACAATGCAAGGGCGAGGGTATCTATTCTTAATTGTTATTTTATTCAATTGTATGTAATCGACACAGAGCCTCAATGTGCTATCCTTATCTTTGACAAACAAGACAGGTGCTCCCCATGGATACACACTTGGTCTAATATATTCTTTATCTATTAACTCTTGTAATTACAATTTTAATTCTACAAATTCAGGTGTGTTCATTCGATAAGGGGCCTTCGAGGTGGGTACTGCTCCAGGTACCAATTCAATGGTAAAGTCAATATCCCTCCTCGGAGGTAGTCCCAGTATCTCTTCTGGAAAGACATCGTTAAAATCATTTAAGAAGGGAAGATCCTCTAAGCTAGGTTTTGTTTCTTTATCATTAGTTTCAATGATGTGTACAACAAATACCCTACATCCTTTTCTAGCACACTTTTTCAATTGCAAGACATAAATTTTCCTAGTAAGAACCTTCTTTGGAATTCCTCTAACCATTTTACTTTCACCATTTTCATCAATACAATCAAAAGTATTCTCAAAGCAATTTAGCATAACTTTATGTTTTTCTAGCCAATCCATGCCAATCAGTACATCGTAAGATCCTAATGGTAAAACATTCAAATCTACTTTTGTAATCAAATCTTGCATATGAACTTCACAACTTGAAATAAAAATGGTTACTTTTCTTTTTGTTTCCGTGGCTAATTGCACTAACCACGACTTTTCAAAATCATATTTTCTCATTTTACACAAATCTACTAACCTAGGAGATATATAACTTAGGGTAGATCCATAATCAATCAATATAAAAATAGGTTTGTCAAGGATCTTACCATCTACCTCAATCATGGAGGGTTGATAATCCGCTTGATGATTTTCCAACGCAACGCTAATCTGCGGTATGTTCTGAGCAACTTCTCCCACTATGGCTGCTTCTCGACTCCCGATAGAAATAACTCCCCCCACAACCCCAACACTGCAAGGTTTCTCTTTTTATTTCTTCACTTTTCTTATTAAAAGTAGTATCTTTATACTCAACAGTTCTCATAGGTTGTTTATACTCCATTCCTATTGTTGGTTGTTTGTCCTTAAAGGTATTTATTTGGAAACTTTTATGTTTTTTAAAAGGTTTGAACTCTCTTCTCTTAAAACCATTTCCATCTCTTCTCTTGAAATTAAAAGGATTTTCACTTTTACTCTTGGATTGGTCATATGTTAATTTGGCCTTTCTCATTGCTTCATACAAAGTTTTTGGTTCATCAAATTCCAGTTTTTCTTTATAAAAGTTAGGCAAGCAACCTTGAAATCTTTGTATTTTAGGTTTTTCTTCATTTAAGTAAGGCACATATCTTAACAGGGACAATAATTTAGTACACAAGTCATGCATGGACATGGGTCCTAGTCTTAGCTCATAAAACTCCTTAGCTTTCCCTTTGCATTAATATTTTGAGAGGTATTCCTTTTTCAACCTGTTCCAACTTACTTTCCTATAATTTATTCGTTTTGCTCTTTTTAAGTCTTGCCACCAAATTTCAGCCTTTCCGACTAGATTGAAGATGGTCATTTTCCCTTCATGGAGTTGGAGTAATTGTACATAGTGAAGTACTTCTTCATCCTGGAGAGCCAAGCCTCAACTTCTTCTCCATTTTTGACTTCGTCGTCAAAGGTAGAAGGCTTTATTTTTTTAAATCCTCGTATTAGCTCATCTTTATATTTTCTTGTCTTCCTATGTCTACTCTGAGAACTGTCACTAGAATACTCTGATTCACTAGATAGATGTCTTTCGTTAAAGTAAGGACAGTCAGAGGATGAATTTTCTTATCTACATTTTTTTTTTCTTTTCATTAGTTATCTCATGCACTTTATATACTAGTGTTTCATTTAAGTCTTCTTGAGTTTTCATTACCCTTTCATGTTTAGTCTTAAAGTTCACAATTTCTTCTTGTAAGTCCCTCACTATTTGTAGAATTTCAAAATTAACAATGTTGTTATTAGGGGGATCCTCATTATTAGGCTCAACCCATGCAGGTGTGGTAGGGGATCGTCTTCCAGCCATATCTTCCTGCAGTTTAGTAAAACAATGTCTTCTATACAAGTAATAAGAAAAACAATTTACACATTTGTTAGTTTTCGAAAAAATGCGTATGGACATCATAGGGCCAAGTGTAGTAACTTGGGCTCTGATACCACAATTTAATGGACCCATTTAAACACTTTGTAACATACTCATTTAAACACTTTGTAACGGACCCATTTATAATAAATGTTGGAAATAATATATTTTTTTAATTCTCTACTTCATAAAAAAAACAACATCCCTTCCTTTATTCAAATAAAATCCACTTCATAATTTTTTTTTATTTAAAGATTATCCATCACATATAAGGACTTAACATTCACTTTCATAAAGAAATTAGCATCCAATATTCACAAAAACTTACATCCAAAATAATCCTTAAAAAAACCCCTTATAAATATCTACCCTACCAAATGGTATACTTTGTTTCCAATGTAATATCATTATTCAATATATAAATGGGATATATCAATGCAAAAAACCTATATATTAAATTCAATTTACAAACAATACAATTAATATTGTATATATTCAATTCATACATAAATTTGATTTATAAATATATCAATGTAAATAAACTCAATATGTAATCTACAATAATAATAATAATTACTACATTGTTCGACCTATTGGAAACATGATCAATCAACCTCGTGATATTTCTTTATGTCAATGATGTTGTTGGAGACTATGGATGGTTTAAGTTTAAAAATAACAGTGCTTTTATAAACTTTCGAACAAGTAAACGTCGATGCTCTCCATTAAGGCGAAATCTTCGAAAATTAACCGTAAGTGGAATGGGTTTAACCTCGTCCAGGAGTTAGCAAACAAAAGAGAGGGGATAAAGCTAGGTGACTCGCATTAGAGGAAATTTCAACTAAATATGGGCCTCCAAAGGAAAATAATAAAATAATAGTTAAAATTATAAATAATATTTATTAATTTTGGAGGAAGAAAAGAAAAACTATTTTTTTTTGTTCGTATTTTCGACATATCTCCTCGTGTTTTTACTCAAAATTTGATTGGGAGAGCTTGTTGGATGCAGAATTGTATTCCGCATCAAACGAGTACCCACTCTGCATACTTTAAACAGACTCCACTACCCAAAAAACAAGAAATACATGAAAAAACATGATGATGACATCATCATCACATTTTTTCAGGCATTTCTTGTTTTTGGGGTAGCAGGGTCCGTCAAAAGTATGTAGAGTGGCTACTCGTTGGATGCAAAATTTAATTTCACATCCAACGAGCTCCCTCGATTGAAATTTGAGTAAAAACATAGGGAGATATGTTGAAAATACGAACAAAAAAGTTTTTTTTTTTTTTTATGATACCTATCCCCAAATTTACATTAAATTTTTTTTAAGACCTATATGGTATTTAAAATTCAAATAAATTTCATTGGGTAACACATGATAACATGGAATTTGAATCAGGGTTGAAAGGCCCATTTTGAGTTGAAATTTCCTCTAATGTTCGGCATATTGAACCACCATGGCGAAGTTGCAGAGAGTTTGGAACACGTAAATAGATTCTTGGGATTGAATGCAGGATTATAGACAACTCTAGACATTTATAAAAATTGTATTCTTGGCAGCAAAGAGAGACATTAGACTCGAGCTATATCTTTCACAAATTTCAAGGGAATCGTGTGACCAACCTAGGTATTTAAGATAATGGTATTTATATGTAAAGTGCAGAACAAAATGGAAGAAAAACAAAGAGTCCAACATAGACCTCTGTGTAAGACCCGAGATTTCAAGATAACGAATTGGAAAGAAAAACCAAATCAAACATTGGGGTGTAGGTTATTGTGTGATCGGGTTTGAAGATAATAAAAAAACGAGATTGGAGAACCACGCATTCCCTTGGGATCATATCCGATTTTGTATGGTAAATGTATTTATATATTTTGCATATCAAAACAAATAAGAAATCGCAAGCACGCTAATAGATCACACTCTAGCAGGGAAATCTTAAACAGACAAACCCGTGTTTAGATCTGGGTTTTAATAAGGTATTATATCAAGCATAGATACTGTGTTGCTAGTTATCATCCAAAAGGAATAAAAACAATAAAATACATACATAGATCTGGGTCCACACATACATAAACGACTTGGAACAATGCTCTCAGTGTATGTGCGTGTGTGTGTGTATATATATATATTATAAACAACACATTTGAAAAACAATAATTAAGATCAACCATATAGCTGGGGCTGAATTTAAATATGCAATATCATTCCAACGATTTGAGAGACTCAACGCATGCAGACATTGATTTGGAGGATCAACGCTAATTTGATAAAAAAAACAGAGTATAACTCCATTGCACAGATCGAAATAAATAATTCACAGATCAAACTATCCACATATCAATGTAAATCGAACAAAGAGAACACATACACACTCTGTAATTAAACTTTGAATACTACATAGCTTGATGACCAAAATTTTAAATCATCATAAAATACAGAGATGCATACATCATAAGCCAACAAAAATTCATCAATAAATATATGTTAAATTACCTATAGGAATTGGATCCATAATTTATTCTTTAAACCAATATTCTGCACAAACTAGCTCATAATAAAAAAAAATACTTGCGTGAGAAAATAAATCGACTATAACTATTTAGAGAATAAGCTCCTCCCAACCATAAGAGGCAACAACTCAGCGGTTTGCTCCGCTCCACCCCTGAGTTGGATCACCAACCATGCACCAGAATGACAAGTAACTTCCTTGCGGCACTCAATCCTTGAGTGAGTAACAAGTTTTCACGATGGAATTATAAAATAGAAAAAACGCTCAACACATGCACTCAACAATCGTTTTCCCCATGCACAACACACTATCCCATGCTATTCCAATGCACTCATATAAATAGCTTTTCCCAGGTCTTATGCCATCCCAATCAAATCTCCAATAAGATCCTTAAATCGCTATGATTTAGGATCTTTTCTGGTTGTTGAATTTTGGATTCGATTTGATTGGTATCAATCACACTAGCTTGCTTACACATGTTCCTTGGTGTCATGGTTGATGTCCCCTCATGTAGCTGAATTATCCAAGTGATATTTTCTTGATTAATAAATAAATACATAGGTTTGTTGTGCAAATGTCATTTGAGTTTTTGAGTTTCAAAACTCATTACATAATAAAAATATTTTTGAGAACATGAAAATAAAAGCAATGTCATGGGGGTATTACATAGAGGTGGACGAAAGTAAAGAAGGCGTGGAAGATATATGGTGGGTTCCCCATCAAAGGTTTATGTTTAAATTTATGCACATGGCTTGTCATATGTCCTTCAATGGTTTATGTTTATGCACATGTCATGTCATACCTCTTTCAATTGACACGACGCTCATGCAGATCACCTGCCAGACTTCCTTGAATTGACATGATGCTCACCTACCACAACTTCTCTTTGAATCTTGGTAGTGCTTTTTTGGGGTTTGAATTTTGTAGAGTGTTGGTCTATTCATATTTTATCTGTTCATCATTCTATCTCTGTGAGAATACGAACAACATCCAGAGCTACACCCCATTGCACCTAATTTGATGATGCTTCCATTCTATTATTAACTTGGGATCGGAAGGGATTTCCAACTCCCAGACTTGGCTTCCTCTAGAGTGTTTGGAAGCATGATTAGTTTCTTGTACTTGTGTTACTAGTGCAATTGAATTAGTTCTGTTTCATTTCGATATGATCGCTGGTTCGAGGAAGGGGTTTCTAGCCGTTCTGGTGTCTTTGGATAGTTGCAGCTATACACGAAAAATTTCTCCCAGTTGGGTAATATTTTCTCTACTTATTGCTACACTGTTATTGGCTATGATTAATCATTCATGCTTCTCTCTTTTTTCTAATCCATTTTGTTTTCTATTTTCAGGTCTTGCGTTGGGCAATAATTGTCTGGTGGTGGTGGTACTGAGGTGTTCTTACTCCGAAAAGTTGGTGTCCTCGATGGTTTTCTGCTGTTAAGTCATATTCATACCTCTCTAGAGTGAATTGAGAAGAATTCATCTGGGTGGGACAGTTCTCTTCGATCAAGTGATGAGAAGAATTCCTCCTCGCGAACTATGCCTTGGAACACCTTACCATCAATCACACAAAAACAGAAGTGCAAATGCACTCAACCACAAAAAGCGCATTGGACACGTATGGAAACTAAGAAAGGCCTTTCATGATTGTTAGTATGTTCATTCAGTGAGTTCTTCATTCCTAGCAGAGAGAAGAGAAGCTCACATTCATTAATTCCCACCCTAGTTGCATTTTGATAGATAACTTGGGTGTTGGGTAAGGAGATGGTTTTACTTAAACTCTTGCCTTTCCGGTTGCTTTAGGTGCCTTTTCTTTTCTTGCTGCGCTTGTTGATTCTTAAGTTCCAATTTCATTTTATAAAGAACCAACCGAATATATTTCCAACTTCAATAGAAATTTGTTGTAACAATAAATTACAATTGAGCTAGCCTGTTCTACTATTCAAAATGAAAGGAAGATTATGTGGTCATTATAACTC
This sequence comes from Pseudotsuga menziesii, assembly GCA_001517045.1. Lineage (NCBI taxonomy): Eukaryota > Viridiplantae > Streptophyta > Pinopsida > Pinales > Pinaceae > Pseudotsuga > Pseudotsuga menziesii. The sequence goes on along the minus strand of LPNX010751727.1, from coordinate 42,730 downwards.
CATTTACAGGTTTAAGGAAAATGTAATTTCCAATGTTTTCAATTTTTTTTTGTAATTCATCATCACCCTCCATTCCTCCTCATTTGCATCAATATTTTATTGGCCAAAACAATAAAGTTTGACCAAGTTTTGAGTAGTTTTCTTCTTAATAGTTTAAGCATTTGGGATGATAGTTTAACATTTGTTGCAGTTATTTTAAGAATTTGGTTGAGTGGTCATGGCGAAGGTTTTTGTTTTAGCTATTTCAATGAAGTTTATACTTATGTTACACCCTTTTTAAGTATAAGTGGATGTATCTATATTTAAGATGTAAGAAATTGGTTTTCTTTATCATGAAGAAGGGTGCTTAGCACACGTTTTGTATCTTTTCCAATTATCTTTGTTTTGACAAAACAATGAGAAATCAATTTGATGGCTAAGTAATGAAATCGATTCGATAGCTAAAAAAAATTGCGACTAGATAATTTTCTTTTCTTTTACAATTTTGTGGCAAAAGTATCATATTTGTAGTTATTAGCAATAGTTATTAGTAACCGCGGTGACATTGCCACCTCGTGGCTCTTGTATTTTAATATCAATTGTTAATAATGAGCACTTTAGCTTTTATTTGTAAAAACTGCTCTAAAACTAACTTGAAAATCGAATATCATATTAATAATTTAGAACTAAGATGGAATTGATCACCCATGTATTTCATCTTTAATTGAGAGAATAATTAATACAAAATATTATTTTTTTAAATTTTTTATATAATAATCATATTATTTTAATTCTATGTTTTTTTTTCTTTTGATGTTTTATGTAACAATACATGTCTATGTTAATTGTATGTCAAAGTCTCCCAAAGGGAAAGTATAATAAGATACGATCTATTAATACGACATGCATTAGAGGAAAACTATTCAATAACTAGAGTATTATAAAGGAGAGAGATTGAGCATTGATTATTGTTCTTACTGCTCTAGAACATTGTTTTCCAGGTTTTCCAATTACTGCGTGTATAGTGTGTCATTGAAGTTTCAGTTTTGAGTATGGATTGTTGGAAATATGAGCGTTTCTATTACTGATAAACTCCATGGATCCGCTTCATTCTCGACTAGGGTTGGACTCCAGGCTTCTTCAGTTAACTTTCCTACGAAGATGGTTCTCAATAAATTTCAGTTGCTGGTGTAGCCTTGTGAATCTGAGGCATCGTTCTTTAGTCATGGGACAAATGTAGTTCTTTGTGTTGATTTATATGTAACTTCGGAATGTATTCTTCTATGTATCTTATGTATTGTACCTCGATGTTTATTATGGGATGTTTCTATTATGTATTTGAGTCATGTTGTCATGCCCCGATGTTCCGATCGAGAGGATCTATAATGTAAACAAGTCACAAGTCATTAGGTAAGTCCCCACAGTTTCGGGGCACTTGAGTTATTATACACTAATTAAGGTGTAGGCTCGGGTAAGTAATTGTAAGTTGAGCCTATGTGAGAAAATGCACTTCAAGTGAACGGAAGAATATAAATAGAGAGTGATACTCTCTATTTATTATACACATCATTCACTCACTCAAGTGTGGCGCTCTAGTGAAGAAGGAAATACTGGGACTAGACAGAAGAAGAAGACTACTGCTGTTTTGGGAGATCTCTTACTATTTTGGTGCTGATTCTATCTCTAAGGAAGTTGCGGGGTTTTCTCATTTATGGTTTCCCCGAGGAAAACTCTTTGTGTCTCTTGTCTCTTGTGATGTGCTTATGTTTTATTGCTGTGCTTGTTATTCTCTCACTGAAAAGATCCTAAGATCATAATGCTAGCTTAATGTGATGAAAAACTAACATGGTATCAGAGCTAACCTGAGAAGAAGACATTGTGCAGCTACAGGAACAAGGGATTCCTAGTTTATGGATCTTCCTCCATAGATTTTCAGCAAAAGTATGCTAGGATGACTCTCCATTGAAGGGTGCATCTTTCTGTCGATGTGGAATTCAATTTCAAGCATTTTCAGTTTCGATGTGGAAATTAGGGCTTTCTACAAAAGAGGAATTTTTGAGTGAGACCAGCATAGGATTTTTCTCCTCATCAAAACCAAAGTTTAGAGACCTGGATCAAGAAATTTGGTTGGGTGAAACTCCAGGAAAGTCAAACCCTAGTTTGACCCTGATCTAGGAGAAACCCTAAAAACTAAAACTAATAAGTTTTGGTACAGTCGCTATATTCCGAGATTGAAGAAGTCTCAGAAGCTGAAAAATGCAAGGGCTGAAGATAAAATCCTTATGAACACTGTTTCCAAAAATCAGCCTCAGATTCGCTATATTCTGGGAGATATGATCTCTCAAAGTTAGGGTTCCAGCCTCTTCCAGAAATCATCCATAAACAGGACACCTAGGGATAATTGCAATATCTTGGGCTACAGAGGTCCAAATGGAATTTCTAAATATTTTCTAGAAAGGGCATGGACTGTAATTTCAGTGGTCCTAAGATCAGACTCAAAGGATGAACCAGTGACACGTGGCAGTCCGTACAACTTTGCTACTCTGAACAGTTCTGTAACAGGTCACCTTGGGAAAAGGATAATAAATCCCAAATGGTGAAACCAATTCTGATGAAACCTGCAGTGTTGGATCAGGGACATGCGAGGTTACCTCAGTGAGAAATTTCAGACACATAGGATCAGTAAGTTTGGATATATCATAGAAACAGTAACAGACATTTCTACAAAAGAAATTGGAAATCTAGGGCTTCCTGTTCCGGGAGCTTCCCTCCACTGTTTTTAGAAAAGGAGTACATTGGACAGATCCATTTGAAGAGATATATCTGTCTATCCAATTAGTTTTGAAAGATTCTAAGTTTTGAAAATTAGGGTTTCTGTGGCAAACCCTAGATCAGCCAGCTTCGGAACCAAGACGGACACCTCAAATCAGTAAGATCTAATCCTTTGCTATTTTCATTTGAGGTTCTCATTTCAAAGTGATCTGTCACAATAGCTTGATGATAAGCTTGGTGAAGTTGACAACTTCCAAGCATAGAAGTATTTGATCTCTCTGAAGAAAATGGATTGGACACCTACATGAGTATAGAGGTTCCAGTCTCAGAGGGAGACGAGGTTAGAAGCCTTTCACAAGAAGAACTTGGTCAAGGCCAAAGAAGGCATCATGCTCATGCTGCAGAGGATGATGAACCATCCAGAAAGAGATCCAGAAATGAAAGTGAAGATTATTCAAGCGAGGATGGATATGTTCTGATATTAGCTCTCATAGGTAACATTACTCATGGAAGTGATGATTGGCTTATAGACAGTGGGGCTTCCAAACATATGACGGGATTCAAGGAATCATTTGTAAGACTCTCAGAACATGAATCACCTCACAAGGTGAAACTAGGAGATGACTACCAATATTCAATAAAAGGTAGTGGGGAATCTTCATACAAGCTAGACTCTGGTAAGTCTCTAACAATGAAAGAAGTATTGTTTGTTCCAGGATAGAACCTTCTCTCCATTTTACCATTCATGCAAAAGGAATATGGGTTGCATTCATAGATGGTCAAGTCATCATGTGGCCAAAAGGAAAGACTATCGATGATGCGGTAGTGATTGGAGAACAAGAAGGAGGCTTGTACAAATTGAAGGGCCATCCAAAACAAGCCTTGATCCATGAAACAGTAGAGCCAAATGAGCTTTGGCATAGAAGGCTTGCACATGTGCATTACAGAGCACTACCTATTGCAAGCAAAGCTATTGAAGGTTTTCCAGAATTTCAAGCTATTTGAAGGGAAGAAAAAAAATCAGAATATGACCTAAAGAAACTAGTTGAAGAATGTGAAGATCTAGAATGCAAAGACCATGCAGTCATAAGAGTCTCTCAAATCAAGAACAACTTGAAGCAGAAGTGGTGATGGCCACCTTGAATAGCCTCCCAGGATCATGGGATTCATTCATGCAAGGAATGTATGCCAGAAGGAAGTAATTACTTTCAGCAGACTCTGAAAAGAACAAGAAGCTCGATTCATAAGAAGAGAAGGGAAGATGGAAGAAACTGAAGATCAAGCTCTCATCATCCAAAGAAGATCCCTCAAGCAATGAGGAATATGAAGAAATCAACTCTTGCAGAACCTCTTATCCACCTTAGCATTTGGATAAGAAACGATGCAATTATGAATGAAGAAGACGATGAAGCTGAAGACTCAAGAAGGAGTCTACCCATGAAACAAATAAAGATAAGTATTCAATTGTCACTTCATGATATTGTTTTGCTATGCATCGGTTTATATTCAGTTATTGTATTATGCATGATAGGATGTTTGCATTAATGACAGTATACTATTAATATGCATGTGATGGGTAAGTAGCTCATGGTGCTATACAACTCTCCATTGCTACTTATCTAGAATGAAACCTCTTTGCTGACATATTGGATTAGTGCACAATCTAAATGTTGTCTTGGTAGAGATGGAAGGAATCTAGAAAGTTTCAGTGAGATATGGATGAATGTTGTATTGGCTAAAGTAGTTGCATGATCATATATTTATGCATAAGTATTTGCCAATATGAATATTCCTTATGAAATGTTCTAACCATACAAATGCATTTGACTTGTAGGAAAGACCGCATACATAATCACCTACAAGCAAAGAAGAATGAAGACTTGTTCTGAAGAACAAGTGACGACAGTTCAATGACAAAGAATAATATGACGAGTGTAGTGACATCATTAATGCAGAACCTTCCAGCCACCAAGAAGAAAGGGAAGACCAGTTCAAGAAGAATGATGTCTAGGTGCAGTATTGAGACCTAAAGAAAAGTTCATAGTTCCATCATGCAGTAGATGGAAACATCGTTGGATACAAAGCAAGATTCGTAGAATGAGGCTTCTCACGAAAAGAAGGCCTAGACTACGAAGAGACATTTGCAGCTAGTAAGAGTTGAAACACATACATGATGATATTGATGAAGATCTTAACCTTTTCTACAAGGTTGAAGATGCAAGTCTATACACTAGACAGTCACATAGAATATTAGTAGCATAGGAAGCTACTTGTCACTCCGGTACAGAATGTTTTCAGTGCATAGATCACAGAAGACAGAGGGAGTATGATGCTTCGCTCCAGAGGGAGTGACTACAGAATATATTGAGGTTCGACATGGTACGACAGGATGGGAAGATTATTGATGACTCTAGGCTTTACTGAGAGTAAAGTGGATTCCAACCTTTGCTTCAAGGTTGAAGACGGAAGACCAGTGATGCTCCTGTTATGTGTCGATGCACTATTGTTCTAGGTATGGAGGTGTGGCAGATTGTGGATGGAGTCTTCCTTGGACAAGGGAAGTATGCAGTAAAGATCCTAAATAGGTTTGGGATGATGGACTGCATGAACACACCTATGGCATTGAACACTATTAAGTGATGCTTCATGAGAGACGGTTGATGCTACTATGTATCATCAGATGATTGGGTCCTTGATGTACCTGAGACCAGATATTTGCTTTGCTGTGAACACATTGAGACAGGTTCACCTAATGGTTGCAAAGCATGCAGAGGTACAGTTGATTATGGGCTCAAGTACGATGCGAATAAAAAAAAAGATTAACCTGGAGGGTTATGTTGATTCAGATTGGGCAGGCAGTGCCATCGACAGGAAGAGTACTTCAGGATGTTGCTTCAGTATGGGATCAGTGTGATCTCTTGGTTTAGCAGGAAGAAATACTGTGTGGCACTGAGTACAACTGAAGCAGAGTATGTCGCAGCTTGTTCAGCTAGTTGTGAGGTAGTATGGCTGCGAAAGCTACTGTCTGATATATTTGATCTCCAGTTGGATGCTACTTGTATACATTGTGACAACCAGAGTTGCGTGAAGTTGTCAGAGAATCCTGTGTTCCATGACAAGTCGAATCATATCAAGATCAAGTATCACTATATCAGGGATATGGTGCAAAGAGGAGCAGTGAAGCTCCAGTATGTTGCGATGGAGGAACAGATAGCTGATGTATTGACAAAGCCATTGGCTAGGCTGAAGTTCGAGTACTTCAGAGAGAGACTTGGTGTTCTCCAGATCGAGGTTCCTCCCAAGAGAAAGTGATGAGACCCATAGCCATTCTGACGAGTAGGTCAGATATAAGGGCTGAGCCATTCTGTCATGGTGATAGGGTTGCTCCCTTCCATGTCAGATATGAGTGCTGGCCATTCTGTCGAGTAGGACAGATGTAAGGGTAATTTCCATTCTAGGAATGGAGGCACCTGGTCAGTTACCAGGAACACTCAGTGTAGGACTGAGTAGCCATTCTGATGTGATAGAGGGATGTGTTCCCACTTGATCAAATGTAAGGGTTGAACCATTCTGTTCATGGCTAAAGGATTAAGTTCCTTCCATGTCAGATGTGAGTGTTGGCCATTCTGACGAGCAGGTCGGATATAAGTGCAGTGCCTTTCCGACATGGTGATAGGATTGGTTCCTTCCATGGTCGGATGTAAGGGTAGTGACATGGTGAGAGGATTGGCTCATTCCATTGTCAAGATGCCACATCCAGCATGAAAAAGGGATGGCTCTGTGAAGACTCATCTAGTTTGAAAAAGGACTAGCTCTGAAGTAGATGCCACATCTGGTTTGAAAAAGGACCAGCTCTGTGATGCCTCATCTGGTTTGAAAAAGGACCAGCTCTGAAGATGCCTCATCTAGTTTGAAAAAGGACTAGCTCTGGTAAGACTCATCTAGTTTGAAAAAGGAATAGCTCTGAAGTAGATGCCACATATGGTTTGAAAAAGGACCAGCTCTGTGATGCCTCATCTGGTTTGAAAAAGGACCAGCTCTGAAGATGCCTCATCTGGTTTGAAAAAGGACTAGCTCTGCGAAGACTCATCTAGTTTGAAAAAGGACTAGCTCTGGGAAGGCTCATCTAGTTTGAAAAAGGACTAGCTCTGAGTAGCTGCCTCATCTGGTATGAAAAAGGACCAGCTCTGAGATGATACATCCAGTATGAAAAAGGACTGGCTCTGTATAACTTCCTATGATGAGAAGAATCATGAGATAGCACCAGGGTTGATCCAGATCGAGTGATGATCGAGATCCAGTAATGATGATCCAGCAGTTATGATCCAAATCGAGTGATGATCCAGATCCAGTCTAGTGATGATGATCCAGATCGAGAGATGATCCAGATCCAGTGATGATGTTCGATGATGATCCAGATCGAGAGATGATCCAGATCCAGTGATGATGATCCAGATCGAGAGATTATCCAGATCCGAAGATGACTTGAAGACGAAGATGACTTGAAGGTGAAGATGACTTGAAGACGAGATGATCCAGCTGATACAGAGAAGAAGACCAGTGCTGAAAATTGTGTCGAAAGAATACCTTCCTAGTTAAGAGGGAGTGTTGATGTATATGTAGCTTCAGAATCTATTCTTCTATGTATCTTATGTATTGTACCCCGATGTTTATTCCGGGATGTTTCTATTATGTATTTGAGTCATGTTGTCATGCCCCGATGTTCCGATCAGGAGGATCTATAATGTAAACAAGTCATATCAAGTCATTAGGTAAGTCCCCACAGTTTCGGGGCACTTGAGTTATTATACACTAATTAAGGTGTAGGCTCGGGTAAGTAATTGTAAGTTGAGCCTACGTGAGAAAATGCACTTCAAGTGAATGGAAGAATATAAATAGAGAGTGAGAATCTCTATTTATTATACACATCATTCACTCACTCAAGTGTGGCACTCTAATGAAGAACGAAATACTGGGACTAAACAGAAGAAGAAGACTACTGCTGTTTTGGTGTTGATTCTATCTCTAAGGAAGTTGCTGGGTTTTCTCCTTTATGGTTTCCCCGAGGAAAACTCTTTGTGTCTCTTGTCCCTTGTGATGTGCTTATGTTTTATTGCTGTTCTTGTTATTCTCTCAGTGAAAAGATCCTAATATCATAATGCTAGCTTAATGTGATGAAAAACTAACACTTTGGTCCTCTATTAGCACGCCAAGATCAACTGAAAACATGAATATTGCCTTGACTACTGGACAGATTCGAGCATCAACATTTAGGTTGTTATACTTGGAGATGTAGGAGGGATTGGGAAACCTCTGTCACAGTATCTTTATGATATTGCAAATACGAATTTCAGGTCTCAACCACTGCAACATACAAGCACAAATTCTAGATTTACTAGGTAGCTTAATTCAGAAATTCTTTGAAGGGTGTAGATGTGGTGGTGATCCCTACAGGAATTCCAATAAATCCAGGCATTACTCCATATGACCTTTTCAACATCAATGTGTTGGTATTGTGAGGGCCTGGTTAGAAGATGTTGCAAATAATTGTCCTAATTCCTTCATTCAAATCATCAACAACACTGCAAATTCAATTGTACCCATTACTTCTGAGGTTCTCAAGCAGAAAGGTGTATATGATCCTAAAAATCTCTTTGGTGTTATCACCTTGGATGTATTTAGGTAAAACACTTTTGTTGCTCAGAAAAGGAATCTCATACTTATTGATGTTGATGTGCCAGTTGTTGGGGTCATGCTGGGATCGCCATTTTTAAAATACTGTCCAAAACAAATCCTCCTGTAAGATTCATAAGGAGATTGAAGAGATTAACAGTTATAATTCAGAATGCTGGAGTTGAAGTCGTGGAAGCAAAAGCGGGTGCTGGATATGCAACTCTGTCCATGGTTCAATCTCAATACGAAAGAAACCCAAATCCACCATGTATGAAATTTTCCTCCTCCCTAGAAAATCGGGGCTAGTGTGAGTGCAATATCCTCAGTAGGTCTACGAGGGGTCCTCCCTTCGAATGTCTAAAACCTATAAAATAGAAACAATTATTAAGAGGGATAAACAAGAAGGCCTTGAACTTGAAAATTATGTTGGTAATAGTCACAAAGAAATCATTGCAAGTATTGATCTATAAATGAATTAATTCATATATCAGTACAACCCTTAGATTATCAAATTGCTAAAGACTCTAAAACAGTTATGTGGAAAGCCATACTTATATGATTGCACAAAGCTATTATATATAGATTCACAAATGAATCTGGGGCATCATTTTGTGCAAATGCCATGTTTATTGTCCAATTCTCATATGACTTGCTCTTCTCTATAAAATAATGTTCCACTTGTTCATATTCATCCTTTATCAGAAAGCCAATTGTTTATTCATTTTCTATTTGTACATAACTAAACCAACTTAAAAGTCCATATTTCACTATACACAATAGTCTTAATAACTAATTACCCCGTAGGCATTTTCACAATGAAAGAAGTAGTCTCAAAAGATTCCTCATCTCCTTGGACACTAACATTTTGAGACATGTTTCCTGGTATTTGGCAAGTTTAGGTACAACACGCCATGGTTAATTCCTGTAATCCGGCAGGGACCGAAGTAGGCGACATGGAGTTGAACGGTTGAGTACACATTCTGAAAATCCTCAAGTTTTATTTTGTCTGTTCGTATTCTTTCCGCGTAACTTCTTCCTTCACCAAGTCCATCCTTATTTTAGACTCCCTTTGAGTTATTTTTTATGGGTCTTCCTCTAAATTTGTTTGAGATTGTGGCATGTAAATTGGTATGCTGATCAATTGTTGTTTTTACTTTAATGCACTTCAGTTGGGTCCCTCAGGATTGTGCAATCTTGATTTTGGAACTTATGTCTCATAGACCACAGGTGTCCTGTGTTATACGACCGGTGTTGTGCGTGAATGGATTGATTTTCAGTTGCGGATCGTTCTTCCCAATTGGTGTTTACCATGTTTTTCTAATAAGTGGCTTGCATGTTTTCACTACACTTCTATCTGTTTTCCTAAATGATCGGTCTTGGAAATTTTTTTTTACAGGATTTCAGACAATTTTGCAGTTCAGTTCTCTCGATTCGGCATAGCCTTTACCAAGATTTTGTGAGTTTCAGTTCAGCGATTTATTTGGGTTTAGGCTAAGATTTTCTGCACCACTTTTCTATGTTTAGGCTCTCCGTTTGGGATCAATTTGTTCATGGTTTTGTTTCACTGCTGGTTCAGTCGATAAAAAACACTTTTCCCATGTCCCTTCATTCACATTAATGACTTATCAATGCATTGTTGCTCCATTAATACAAGAAAAATTGTCATTTCAGATAAACATGGGGCTATATCTTCTATTTTCCTCATCTTATCGATCTCCAAGATCTGCTTACAATATTTGATTTACCAAAATTGTTGTTGTACCGCCTTTGCTTTCCACATATAAACAGGCCTTCAGGTAACCACTATTTCTTATTACTTTCCTTTGTTTTGATTATATTTATTTTGTTGTGTTTCATTTACACTTCGAGTTTCCATCATAATATTTCGTACCTTATTAAATTTGCATGTATTCTTTAGTTCTTCATTTAGTCTGCTTATTAGATGGTGAAATTTTGTTGCTCCATTTTAATTGAATGTGACTCTCGCTTTGTTGCAAAAATACTGTGACATGTATTGGTTATGGCATGTTTGTCAATAAAATGTCAGGTATTAGTTTTTTAGCTAATTGAAAATGTTGCTTATGAGATGATGAAACCTCGTTGCTTTGTTTTAATCTCCCTTGCTGTGTTTTAACTGACTCTTACTTCAGTTGTTAGGAACCCATGTCAATCCTTCTCTTTATCGTGTTAGTATATTGTTGTTGGACGCATATGCTTTGTAAGTCGTCCCATAGTAATTGTTGATCCATAGTTTGTGTTATTGTTGTTGGGCGCATATGCTTTGTAAGCCGCCTGTAGTATTTGTTGATCCATAGTTTATATTGGCCCATGGCTTTGACCCATAGAATTGGCGCCTATTTTTAGTATATAAGTGTGTGTTGAGGCCAAGGAAGGCACCGTGAAGTTATTTTGTATTGAGCTTGCTCAAAGGAGGTTGCCCCCTCAAAGTGGCCTGCGATTAATATAAAAGTGATTTTGAGTTCTGCTGCTATATCTTGTATTTTGATTAATTATTTGCTGCAGGGTCCTCACATCTGGTATCAGAGCACTTTCTTGGGCTCGTTGGGTAAAATTTCTGCCCAAATTTTTTTTTTTTCGCTTCTGTTGCAGTTTCAGATGTGGGAATAATCCCTATTCGCTTAACTGTGGGAAGTACTTGGGCATAAGCCCAAAAACTCATTGTGAGGAGTACCAAAGGAACCCCGAAGTAGCTGGCCCATTGAGAGGACCTGCCAGCGAAAAGGGCAACGACCCCTACCTGATTGACTAGTTCCCACCCGTGAGGTAAACCAAGAGCTGTCGTTTGTGGCCAAGCGGTTATCAGTTTTACCTGAGCCATGGAGTGAGGGGTACTGCCCCAATACGCAAGCCGTCAGACAACATTGGTGGCCGAGTGAATCCCTTGAACCGATAGGAAGTCGTACATACCTTGGGTCCATATCTATTTTTAGTTGCACAATCGCAAATTTCCTCTGTCCAGAACTGTTTTCGATCACTTTCGCGCCATTGCAGATCCCTTCCTGAAAAAAAATAAAAATAAATAAATAAGGTGGTATAAAATTCTGTTTTTCGGCCATATCTCCTTGGTTTCAACTCTGTTTTCCCTGAAACTTCACTAACACCTCTGCATATTTCATTTCTGAAGACCCTATCCCAAATTCCACTTCCCAAGACTCGAAATCCCACATTTGTCTATTTTTAGGGTTTGCCATAACTCCTTCGATTTTCACCCAAACGCCTTCAAATTTTGCCACCGTATTCCTTTCCTCATTCTGCTTCTTTGTCCTTTTCTACCAAATTTTCTCATTCTTTCACCCCGCTCCTAAAATCCCCATTTTTTGCTTCCCTGTCTTTT
>LPNX010751727.1:4291-29256 GCA_001517045.1 Pseudotsuga menziesii | reverse complement strand
CTTTGATCATCATCTCCATGCCAAAAAGTCTAAATGTGTTTTTGGCCAAAAGGAAGTTGAGTATCTCGGGCACATTATCTCAGCACAAGGGGTTCATGTTGATCCTGCCAAAATCGCTGCCATGAACAATTGGCCGCCTCCTAAGACACTCAAGAGCCTTCGTGGTTTTTTGGGGTTGACTGGCTACTACCTCAAGTTTGTCAAGGATTATGGGATGATTGCAGCTCCATTAACTGCTCTGCTGAAAAATGATGCTTTTACATGGACACATGTTACTGAGTGTGCATTTGACAAGCTGAAACAAGCTATGTGTACTACACCTGTTCTAGCTATGCCCGATTTTTTCAAGCCCTTCACTATTGAGAGTGATGCTTGCGGCAATGGACTTGGTGCTGTTCTCCTTCAAGATGAACACCCCATTGCGTTCACCAGCAAATCCCTTTCCGGTAAGAATTTAGCTGCCTCTACATATGAGAAGGAAATGATGGCTATTTTGCATGCAGTACAAAAGTGGCGACCCTACCTCTTAGGGAATCATTTCTGCATCAAGACTGATCACCAGAGTCTAAAATATTTCCTAGAACAGCATGTATCTTCCCCAGCACAACAGAAATGGGTTAGCAAACTCATGGGTTATGACTATGAGATCACTTATAAGAAGGGTAAGGACAATATCGTGGCGGATGCCCTTTCTCGCACATTTGATGACCAAGGTTCTCTTTCCGCTATTTCTATGCCTGTTCCAAATTGGTTGCAATCGGTTCAATAGGGTTATGTCAATGACTCTTCATTATCTCAAATCATCCAACGCTTGGAAAACAACCCTTCTGTTGTCCCACATTACTCTTGGGATGGTGCTTCACTGAGATACAAGGGTCGTCTGGTGCTTCCCCAGAACACAGCTCTTCAACAAGCTATCTTCTATGAACTCCATGCTTCTCCATCAGCTGGGCACTCTAGTTTTCTCAAAACGTATGAACGGGCATGGCGCAACTTCTTTTGGCAGGGCATGAAAAGGACAATTCAACAGATGGCGGCTGAATGTGATACCTGCGAGCGCAATAAGGGTGAAACAACACCCCTTCCAGGATTGCTCGAACCCTTGCCCATACCTACCCGGATATGGACAGATATTTCTATGGATTTCATTGAAGGGCTCCCTAAATCTGGAGGGAAGACTGTGATTTTGGTTGTGGTTGATCGCCTCTCCAAAGATAGTCATTTTTGTGCTCTCAGCCATCCCTATACAACCTCCTCCGTTGCTCAAATTTTCCTGGACCAGATCTTTCGTCTTCGTGGAATGCCTTCTTCCATTGTCTCGGATCATGATGCGACTTTCACCAGTCATTTTTGGACAAAACTCTTTCACCACACTGGCACCAAACTGAAGATGAGTTCAGGTTATCACCCACAAACGGATGGTCAGACTGAAATTATCAATAAATGCTTGGAAACTTATCTTCGTTGCTTCTCCTCTGAGTAACAACATCAGTGGGAAAAGTGGCTCCCTCTCGCTGAATGGTGGTACAATACCTCTTACCACACTGCCTCTAAAATGACTCCATATCAAGCAGTTTATGGTCAGGCACCGCCAGTTCTTCTTCCTTACACCCCCAGCAGTTCTCCAGTTCAGGCAGTTGACGCGGTCCTTCGAAACCGTGATGAGGTTCTTCGCATTTTGCACGAAAATCTTCACATGGCAAGAAATCGCATGAAGCAACAAGCTGATCAGCACCGTTCTAAGCGCACTTTTGAAGCCGGTGATATGGTTTTTCTTCGTCTCCAGCCTTACAAGCAATCCTCACTAAAACTCAAAGGGCGTCATAAGCTTGCTCCAAAGTTCTATGGGCCATATAGGATTCTTCAAAAGATTGGGTCTGTTGCTTATAAATTGGAACTTCGGCCTTCTTCCCGCATTCATCCAGTATTTCATGTCTCTTATCTGAAGAAAGTTCTTGGCACCAACATCAAAGGCCAAACTATTTTACCAGAACTGGATAATGAAGGATCCATCTTTTTGGAGTCGGAGGCTATCCTCAATAAGCGCACTTGTCACCTTCGCTCTCGCTCTATCACATAGGTCTTAATTCAATGGCACGGCATGCAGCCTGAGGATGCTACGTGGGAACCACTCCTTCAGATTCAGCGACAATTTCCACATCTAAAGCTTTGAGGACAAAGATTTTTCGAAGGGGGAGGGGATGTTAGGAACCCATGTCAATCCTTCTCTTTACCGTGTTAGTATATTGTTGTTGGACGCATATGCTTTGTAAGTCGTCCCATAGTAATTGTTGATCCATAGTTTATGTTATTGTTGTTGGGCGCATATGCTTTGTAAGCTGCCTGTAGTATTTGTTGATCCATAGTTTATATTGGCCCATGGTTTTGACCCATAGTATTGGCGCCTATTTTTAGTATATAAGTGTGTGTTGAGGCCAAGGAAGGCACCGTGAAGTTATTTTGTATTGAGCTTGCTCAAAGGAGGTTGCCCCCTCGAAGTGGCCTGCGATTAATATAAAAGTGATTTTGAGTTCTGCTGCTATATCTTGTATTTTGATTAATTATTTGCTGCAGGGTCCTCACACCAGTTTTGTTGCAAAAGGGTTGTCACTTGTATTTTGTTATGTAGCTTCATAATGGTGTAATACTCATGCTATGTCAATAAAATTATAGGTACTCGTTTTTATGATATACTTGTTTTAGGTAAGGAACTTAGCCTAAAGCTGCAAGGTCACTACAAAGCTTTTTTGATATGTATTTCATTATCGTTCTATAGTACTAGTCAGTGAAAAACTGTTTTTTAAAGATTACATCGTCAACCACCCATTTGACCGGGTCGATATACAAAATGAAACCAATTTTAGAGAGCAAATATCCACCAAATTTAGAGGTAGACTGATGAAAAATTAACACATAGCCAGTTTAAAATAAGGATGGACTTAGCGAAGGATTAACTTCTGTGAAAAAAAAACCCAAAAATCGAGGCTTTTTGGTTTCCGATACCTGAACGTTGATAATCGGAAATAGGAACTTCGACACAGCTTTATTTGAAAATACAAAACTTTCGAGATTCGAAATGTCGTAAATCGGATCTTGGATAATACGTATGGTGTTCTTTATTGGAAAACATAGGACGTAGGATTTTTGCAATCCAAAATGTCGCAAAATTGGAAATCGAAACATAGGATGTTCCTTATTCGCAAATCCTAAATTGAGGAATTTAAAATCGGAACATATGGTGTTCCTTATGGGAAAACATAGGACATAGATTTCTGGATTCCGAAATGTCAGAAATCAAAAATAGGAACATGGACATGTTCATATTTGAACACATAGGATTTCTGGATATGTCACAAAATCGGAAATCGGAACATAGCATGTTCCTTATTGGAAAACATAGGACATAGATTTCTGGATTCTGAAATGTCAAAAATCAGAAATAGGAACATGGACATGTTCGTATTTGAACAAATAGGATTTTTGGATATGTCTCAAAATCAGAAATGGGAACATAACATGTTCCTTATTTTCACTCGTAGCATTTTCAGAATCCGAAATGTTGGAAATCAGAACATATGTTGTTTCTTCTCGGAAAACATAGTATTTACGAATTCTGAAATGTTGAATATCGCAAATCGAAACTTGGAGATGTTCCTTATTTGAAACAATAGGATTTTTGGATTCCAAATTTTCATAAATTGCGGAATGGCATATCGTAACATATGACAGTCCTTATCAGATAATATAGTATTTTCTGATATACCTAAATAACCCAAGCAATAAAAAAACAATCCAAAAGAAGTGTCTGCATCCTCAAGAACTAAAGGATAAGGATAAGGATTTGGCAGTGCGGCGGTGTATTCAAAACCTAGCTTGTGAAGCAAGCCACACTTTGGTACGATTTGAGTGACAATGTCTTGCTATCAAATATGGCTAATTTGAGTGACAATGTATTTTTCTTCTTCTTGCAAATCGTACCAATTTAGAAGCAACAATCTCCACAATCAGGGAGTGGCATATCAGAGCGTATGGTGTTCCTTATTGGATAATATAGTATTTCCTTTCGATACGTTTATATTTCAAACAGATACAAACCAGAGTAATGAAATATGTTAATGAATAACAACAACTAGAGTAATGAAATATGTTAATGCGAAGAATTTTGTTTTTATATATTCATTTTATTCTGGTGAAATGATTATGTTACATTCCAATTTTTTTTTCATTCTCTGTTTCATTCCACGGGAAAAAATAACCATCACGTTATGGAGACTATGGTAACTGAAGATTCTATTTCACTGTCGCTACATGGTGGTGTCAACCTTTTCCCATTGGTATAGGTCTCCGCATTAAACCAAGTGAACTCAGTCAACTCATCATCTATTTGGTTCCGAATCTCTATCTTGGACGACCTTCACAAGCATGAGCTACTACTTCCAATTATATATAGTGATCTTGTAGAAAATGGAAAGCTAAAAGAAGGAACTATAATCAAAATTACCCAATGTTCATGCAACATTGTACATAATGTAACGTATGTTTAATTTCCTCGTTCTTTTTATCTCAATCAGTTTCACACTTTTCATGCATCCAATGTTTTTCTCTCTCATTCATCTCTAACATACTTCATCTCACAGGACTATTGCATTGGTTGCACTCGAGGTTGTCACAGTGGATGCAACAATTATTAAAGATCCTACACCTTACCACTTACCTATACCTTCTCCTTTGGAAATTGGTTGCTCTATTCCAGTCAACGCTAACTCAATAAATGAAAGCCCTAGCTTCACTAGATCAACTATCCCATTCACATAACTCTCCTCTTCTAGCAAAGTTTGGAACATTCAAGGCCGAGTTACTGCCAAAACAAACATACATGAATATGGCAACCAATGAGGGTCTAGAAAAGTGTTTGGATTTGACCTTGTTAATGCTTCACATGATGAAATACATATATCTGCATTCAATGAATTGGCACTCTCTTTGTATGACCAAATACAAATAGGAATAGTGTACATGGTATCAAATGGCACAGTTAAAGCATCCAACCCAATTTTCAACCATTTGAAAAGCGATAATGAGATTTTTCTAGGTTCCACCTCAACCATCCAACCATGCTTAGATGAATATCCCTTAATACCTTTATGTTGCTTTAACTTTAAAAATATTAAGGAGATTCAAACTATAGCAGTAAATTCCATGGTTGACCTTGTTATTTCAGTTTCACCTACATCCACGATACGAAAACAGGATGGTGTTGAAACTGTTAGGAAAACCATTGGAATCTGTGACATGCCAGGCTATATTATTGACATAACAGTTTGGGGAGAGGATTTCCAAATTCAAGGAGCTCAGATTTCCAGCCTTCGCGGTTTACCTGCTCCTCCAGTGGTAGTGATCAAAGGCGGCCGTGTTACAGATTTTAATGGAAAATCTGTTGGCACTATCCCCAGCTCTACTATATTTATAAACCCAAATATTGAACAAATATCAGTTCTCTAGAAATGGTTTAATGATAATGGATTTCGTTAAGCATCACCCTCTTTGAGCCACAAATTCAACGCCTCTCATTATAATGGTCAAAAAATCATTATCATCAATGAGCTACAAACTCTTCAAGCATCTAAAAAAGTTGTCTGGTATTCTCTTGTTGCAACCATCACAAATGTTAACATGGATGACTTTGATTTCCTTGCATGCTCTCTTTTTGTTGATGGTATACAATGCATGAAAAATATTGCCGATAAAGTTGGAGACATTTGGCATTGTGGTGAATGTGATGGGGAGTTTGTTGAAAGTCACTACCGATACATCCTAAAGGTTGACTTGGAAGATGTAACTGGATATATTCATGGTGTGGTCGCTTTTAATGATGTTGCAAACCAACTCATGGGCATTTCAGCAAAAGACTTGTGTCTTCTCTCAACTGAATCAACATCAATTGTTGAAATAGTCAAGAGGATCTGCAACAAACAATTACTTCTTACACTTTCAGTTAGAACATAGACGTTCTCTGGAATTGCATGCCTAAAAGTTGTGATTGTGAAGGTTGAAAATACATCATCAATAACTTCACCGCATACATAAATATATAAGTTTGTTCAACTTGATACATAGGCATATTCTTCATTGTATGTAATGAATTTTTTGGACATCTCAGGAAAAGACGTGTGTCTTCTCCCAACTGAATCAACATTAACTATTGAAATACTCCAGAACATCTACAACAAACAATTAAGTCTTTGTCTTTCATTTAGAAGTAATAAGTTCTGTGGATTTGCACACCTAAAAGTTATAATTGTCATGGTTGAAAATACATCATTGACAACTTCACCGGATACATAAATATACGTAAATTTTCCTTTAATATTCAACTAGGGCTAAACAATGCATGCAAAATATCAACTGATAACCACACATGAATATCTTTTACAATATGCAGCGGAATATAAAACTGAGAAATAAATCACAACATCACACCACAATATTAACACCATTATTTTGGGTATGGAAACCCCTAGAAAAACCCAAGACGGGAAAACCGGTGCAACAGTCAGATATAGATTTTATTATGAGAAAATATGGAACTTTTACAATCACTACAAATTCACCCAAACCTGGAAAATGCAATACCCGGCAGAATCACTGGGAAAATCCAAGCTAAATCTCAACACCTTTCTGTGTGAGTGTATGGCCTAGCTATATGAAGCTCGATGATCCTGCTGCCCTTCTCCATCTTCTCAGTTAAATCCTCTGTCTAACTTTTTCCCCTTGTCTATATCCTGTCTCTATCAAAATACAAGTGTGTATGTTCTCTCCACCAATTGATCTCTCTTTTATAACTTTAGGTAAATCGAAAACCCTAATTTCATTTTCACTTTAACTAGTGGTAAATCAAAAACCCTAATTTAACTTTCACTTTAACTAGTGGTTCACTAAATTTAATTTATATCACTTTAATTTATTTTCCAAAGTAAACTTAGGAAAAGTAAATTAAATACAAATGGTTTCTTAATTTAACTCTTCTGCATGTAAGAACACATGCATGTAGGATGACCTTACTTGTTGCTACTAGTTTAACACTCCCTCTCAACGAGGAAGGGATTAGGTAGCAACCCCAACTTATCCCTGAACATCACAAAAATCTGTCTGCAAAGTACCTTGGTGAAAATCTACACCACCTGCTCATCTATCTATATGTACTCCAACCGAATGGTTCCTCTATGAACACAATCTCTCAAGAAGTGGTATCTGATGTTTATGTGTTTGCTTCGGTCATGGAACACTAGATTCTCAGATAGCCTGTTCACCATAGTCCTGTTCCTCCACTCTGCAACTCCATTCTGTTGTGGGATATGGGGGACAGTGTGCTCCTTCTTGATACCCTCAGAATAAAAATACTCTATGAACTCATTGGAAGTGTGCTCACCCCCGTTGTCTTTCCTCAATACCCAAATCTTATTTCTTGTTTGGTTCTCCACAAGAGTCTTGAAATCTCAGAACCTCTCAAAGACCTCTGACTTGGCCTTTAGGAAATAGATCCAGGTTTTCCTGGAGTAGTCATCAATGAAGGTTACATAGTAATTGTAACCACTGAATGAATGTACACTCATAGGTCTGCATACATTTGAATGCACCAAGTCCAAGGGCTCCTTAGACTTGTGCTCACTCTGTGGGAAAGGGTTCCTGATGTTCTTCCCCAAAGCACAACCCTTGCAGTGGTTATGATTTTCCTCATGTACCTAAGGAACTCCAATGATTGATTATATCAAATGCTTCAGTGCTACATGGTGTAAGAGTGCCATCCTCCTATGCCACAACTCACCCTGACTATTGTTGCTGCTGACTAGAGCCTTTGCAGGCTGAAAGTGTAATCTGTACACTTTCCTGCTCCTTCTTCTAATCACCCAATCCAAGCTCCTATCTAACCCCTTGGCCCTGATATACACTCTATGGTCACAGAACTTCACCCGATATCCCTTTTCGTCTAGAGTGGAGACTGATATAAGGTTCTTGGTTAGTCCTAGAACATATAACACATCAAAAAAACTGAGGGGTTTGCTAAACTCCCTCTCAAATGAAACAGTGCCAACTCCCTACGCCTGATACTTCGCATCATCACCCAAATCAATGTGGATCCCTGTTCCAGCTTCCTACAAGTCTCTGAAGAATCTCTTAAGTCCATTCATGTGACTAGATGCTCCACTATCAATGTACCATATGCTGCTCCCTATGGTGCTTGCCATGCAAACTATCAAGAAAAAATCCTCATTGAAGTTCCTGCTGAACTCATCCACCTCTGTAGATCCAACCATCTGAGTATTACTCTTCTTCTTCTGGGAACTGGGAGGCAAAGTGTCCCTGCTTGTGGTAGATAAAGCACTTGACCTTTGATACGTTAAGGTTCTTCTTACCATCCTTCTTTCACTTTTCCTTCCCCTTGCTCTTCCTTGTAAGGGCTAGAGCCTCCTCGTCCACAATTTTTGGGGCACTGCTGGATGGGCCTGATCATTGAACCATGCAGGTCTCCTCCTGCACAAAGTCATCCCATAGTCTCTACCAATTAGGGAGCTTCTCCCTAGCCACAACACATTTGAAAAAGGTGTCCCATCGCTTAAATAAGCCATTGAGGGCTATCCGAACTAGCTCCTCATCATCAGTATTAGAGCCAACAACTCCAAGCTCATTCCTGATATGTGTGAGCCTCGTGAGATAAGGCACCACTCCTTCTCCCTTGGTCATCTTGGTGTTGTGCATCATCTCTTGCAACACCATCCTCTAGTTCTCGTTCTTGCTCTGGTACATACTTTCCAAAGCCTTCCACATCTCCAATGCAGTCTTCTTACCAAAAAGGTGAAAGACTATATGGTCCTTCACTCCATCCATGATAATTAACATGGATATGGAATCAATATTCTTCCAGGCTATTAGATCTGTTGGATCTGTGGGTGCAAATTTTGTAGAGTCAATGTGCTCCTCAACATCACTGACGTCCAGGATCCTTGTGATCCTCTCTTTCCATGTAAGAAAGTTCTGAGCACCCTGGATTCTATCCTCAACTCTCAATTGCATGGCCATAGTGAAGTGTACCTGTCAAACCCTAGATCTAGAAGTCTAGGTTTGTGTCTTCTTATAGATCTGCCCCTAATCTATCACTTCTGCTGGAAATCTTTCAACTTTAGCTCACCAGAGCTCTGATACCATGTAAATTTTCCTTTAACATTCAACTAGGGATAAACAGTGCATGCAAAATATCAATTGATAACCACACATGAATATCTTTTACAGTACGCAACGGAATACAAAACTGAGAAATAAATCACAACATCACATCACAATATTAACACTATTATTTTGGGTATGGAAACCCCTGGAAAAACCCAAGATGGGAAAACCGGTGCAGCAGTCAGATATAGATTTTATTATGAGAAAATATGGAACTTTTACAATCACTACAAATTCACCCAAACCTGGCGAATGTAGTACCGGGAAGAATCACTGGGCAAATTGCATCTAAACCTCAACACCCTCCTGTGTGAGTGTATGTCCCATCTATACGAAGCTTGATGATCCTGTTGCTTGCTACTTCGTCTTCTCAGCTAAATCCTCTATCTGACTTTCTATCCTTGTCTGTATCCTGTCTCTCTCGGAATACAAGTGTGTGTGTTCTCTCCACCAATTGATCTCTCTTTTATAACTTTAGGTAAAGCGAAAACCCTAATTTCACTTTCACTTTAACTAGTGGTAAAGCAAAAACCCTAATTGCACTTTCACTTTAACTAGTGGTTCACTAAAGTTAATTTAGATCATTTTAATTTATTTTCCAAAGTAAACTTAGGAAAATTAAATTAAATACAACTGGTTTCTTAATTTAAGCCTTCTGCATGCAAGAACACATGCATGCAGAAAGACCTTCCTTGTTGCTACTAGTTTAACAATATATACGTTTTTTCGACCTGATATATTCTCATATTCTTTGAAAATACTTTATCAACAACTTCTATTTTGCAATTTGATACTTTCACTCTAGAACCTATCACTTGACATGTTTTACCTAAATTGTTTATGCAAATTGTATGATTACTTTTGAATACGATTAGAATTTTCTATTTTGTTTATTTATTGAATTAACAACTTCCTTTTCTTATTTCTTAACAAATATTATATTTTTTCATATATCATTTTTCATACTAGATTTTGTTCTTCTATATTGTTGCTTTCTTACAATTATCAACATACCACTTGAAAACAAAAAATTTATTCCATCAATATTATTTTCGAGGAACATTCTTAGTTAGCTACATGCAATCAATTAACATTTTCTTTGTCTTCTGCTTTATACCGATATACTTTGTAGTTAGTACATATAGAAAATGTGTCGCTTCTAGCAATAAAAGCTTCTAAGTCTTTAACAATTTTACGGCTTTGTTGTAGGCATTATTCCAACTCATGACAATGAACAAGCCAATGCATGAAGAAGAGTTGTAAATGCAGAGAACAGAGATAAAAAAACAAGAGACAACGTCTTCTTTACAGAGTTGCTCGACTACCTGTGGATATGTCTTCTCCAGTTTCTCTTCTCAAACATTCCAACAGACTTTCACTTCCATCATCTATGCTAAATCCATTAGTTTCTCTTCCCAAACCTTCCAATAGACCTTCATTTCCACCATCTGTGCTAAATCCATCGAACACCTGTCTCGATGATGCACATCAACGATTTTGTAAAAAAATGGACCAACTGCATGATATGCATGTCTGCTCAATTTGCAAAGAATGTTACCCTTGTATTGTAACGAAAAAATTCCATGATGCATATACTTGTTCTCGTTGTATTCTAGAATGAAAAGGCCATCGCTTTTCATTCGAAAACAATATGGACCTAGGCATCCAACCACCTGTGCTTGCAGTACTTACACAATTTGAAGAAATGCTTATTAGTTGTGCTAACCTAGTCTTACAAGTTACAAATGCTCATGGTGGTCAATATAAATATTCTGGACATACTATTTGCTTCCCCCATGACATTTCAAATATTGCCAAATACCTGCCCCATTTAATACCAAAACTTGACATCCTTGTTGTTCGCAAATGCAACTCTACAAACAATCCATATGAATTGTTTGTTAGTCGAACACGTGTTCTTGCTGCCCTTCAATACAAAATCGAAAACAACCCATACTACAAGGATGTACAGGTCAACTTAGTTGCATTATCTTCATTGCCTCTCATCTCAACAGTTATTTTACCTTGGATTCTGCATGTTAATAGCAATGCAACACTATCTCATCAGCAAATATTGTCCTCTATAGTTCAAACACCAAATTCATTTGAACCCTGTGAATTAGAATTATTTCAACACAAACTAATGCTAGAATTGAGGTTGAAGAAATAAGACAGTTGTTACATATACAAAATATCCCACTAGCACCTTCCATTGATTGGCACCCTATAGGAATTTCCCCTATTAATGAGTACAACACAGAAGGACTTCTTTCCATGGCTTTTCCATCTTTGTTCCCCATAGGTGCAACAATGCTTAAACAAGCACGCATTCATGAGATTGATATGCACGAATATGCACTTCACCTAATTCACTATCATGACAACAGATTTGGCCAACATCCTTGGTTCCGGTAGTACATATACTATGTAATTATGCGTCATCAAAGTAATGCTACTGCCTCTATTTTTGCCAAAACTAATCTTGAAGATACACTACCTCCGGCAATACTTGAGCTCGTTAACCAATTGCAAGACATGCCTAATCAGAAAATTGGTGAGCAGGTCACAAGGTTTGGATATTCATTACGTGGAATATGCTCATATTGGAACAAAAGTAAGCCTAAACTGAAAAATATGATCAATCAATAAGGTACACCAACTTTCTTCTTTACTCTTAGTGCAGATCAAGCAGAAATACCTCTTTGACAGGTACTATGATGACAAGATCAAAGAATTCCATGAGCTGAGATTGGGACAGCAGACTATGGAAGAGTATGTGAACAGGTTCCTAGAACTGTTGAGATATGCTAGATACATCAAAGATGAAAAGGTGAAAATTCAGTGTTTCCTGAGTGGATTGCCTTAGTCTTACAAAGATAGAATCGAGTTTTATGAACCTAGAACTCTTGAAGAAGCAACAAGGAAGGCTAAGTATTGCTATGAGAAAATCAAAGGAAAACCTGATTACCATAAGACATGGAAGGACAAGAAGAATGAGAAGTTTGACCAAAGGAAGAAAGGTTTCAAACCTTCTAGTTTCTGGAATCAGTAGAAGAAACCATCACATGCTGAAAAGCATCTAGCTAGAGTGGTGGGAGAAAAGCCAAGAGATCCACAGCAGATCAGAGAACCACTCCAATGTCAGAGATGTGGAGGAACCCACATGCGCAGGAATTGTCCACTTGAGAATGAGAGTGCAAGGCCAGCTTACAACATTCAAGAAGCAGGAACAGTGGGTCAAGTAGCAAGGGTAGCCCCTAGGATTTATGCAGTATTGGAGGACCACCAGGCAGATCATCAACCGACTGTGGTTGAAGTTGAAAGTAAGATTGTTGAGCAATTTGTTTCTATCTTGATTGACCTTGGTTCTACTCACAGTTACATTACTCCTCGAGTTGTGGATATCTGTGCCTTTAAGAAAGTAAAGCATAGCAAACCTTGGTTATTTCAGCTAACCACTGGAACTAAGAGAAAGGTTAGTGAAGTGATAAAGAAATGTCCATTGGTTATTGAATGTGTAGATATGAATGTTCTACCCCTTGGTTCCTATGATGTCCTCATTGGAATGGATTGGTTAGAAGCTCACATAGTAAAACTTGACTGTTATAGCAAGGGTTTTGAGTGCTTGGATGAGGAAGGCAACTCGAGGATTGTGAAAGGCATTCCGAAGGTGATTTCTGTGAGTCAGGTTTCACCAATGCAATTGAAGAAGTTCTGTAGGAAAGGTTTCCAGTTATATGTAGCTCATATTTTGGAGGCACCAGAGAATGAAACTCCTAGGTTGGAGGACTTTCATGTGTTGTAGGAATTCAGAGATGTGTTTCCTGATGATATTCCAGGGATTCCTCCAAAGAGGGACATTGATTTCATAATTGAACTTGTGCCAGGAGCAGCACCAGTGTCCAAGGCGCCCTATAGAATGAGTACACTAGAGATGTTAGAGCTGAAGACACAACTGCAAGAGTTGTTGGAGAAGAAGTATATCGGACCCAACATGTCTCCTTGGGGAGCACCAATTCTATTTGTAAAGAAGAAATATGGTACACTCAAATTGTGTATTGATTACAAATAGGTGAAAAAAGTCACAGTAAAGAACAAGTTTTCTTTGCCTAGGATTGATGACCTCTTTGATAAAATGAGAGGAGCAAGGGTATTTTCCATTATTGACTTGAGGTCGGGTTACCATCAGGTGAGAATCAAGGATGAAGACATTCATAAGACAACCTTCAGAACAAGGTATGGACATTATGAGTTTGTATTGGTGCTATTTGGTCTCACAAATGCATCTGCTACCTTTATGTGCCTTATGAATAATGTCTTCAGCAGGTATTTGGACAAGTTTTTTCTTGTTTTCGTTGATGGCATTCTTGTTTATTCTAAAAATGAGGAAGAACATGAAGAGAATTTGAGATTGACATTACAATTGCTTAGGGAGCATCGGTTGTATGCAAAGCTGAGCAAGTGTGACTTCTATAGAGATAGAATTCAGTATTTGGGTCACATTGTCTTAGAAGAGGGCATATCTGTGGACCCTGAAAAGATTGAAGCCATTATGAATTGGCCTACTCCAAGAAATGTGACAGATGTAAGATATTTTATGGGACTTGCAGGATACTACAGGATATTCATTGAAGGATTCTCCAAGGTTGCACATGCCATTACTTCTTTGCAAAAGAAGGGCATAAAGTTTGAATGGACATTGAGGCGTGAATAAAGCTTCTAGCGGTTGAAGAATCTTCTCACCAATGCACCGATTTTGAAGGTTGCAAACCTAGAGAAAGAGAAACACGTGATATGTTATGAGTCAAGAAATTTGAAGGAACATGAGAAGAACTATGCTATTCATGATTTGGAACTTGCAGCCATAGTACATGCTCTCAAGATGTGGAGGCATTACTTAATGGGCAGAAGATTTGAGCCGAGGACAGACCATTGTGGTCTGAAGCATTTATTTGATCAAGCTACTCTAAATGCTAGGCAAGATAGATGGCTGGAGTTTTTATGTGAGTTTGATTTTGAAATCAAACACATAAAAGGAAAGGAGAATAAGGTAGATGATGCACTCTGCAGGAAGGTGTAGGAAATGCATGTGGCAACTCTTAGTATTTTCCAATCAGATTTGAGGCAACAGATTGTTAATCATACTATTGGAGATGAAATGCATGTGCAAGTAAAAGACAAATTACAGCAGAAAATTCTTGAGAAGAGATGTGAGGGATATAAACTAGAAGAAGATGGACTTCTTACTTATAAGAACCAAATTTACATTCCAAAGGTAGCAAATTTGAGGAGAGTTGTTATGGACAAGATCCATCAAGCTCCGTATTCTGGTCACCTAGGGTATCAAAAGACAATTGCTACAGCCAGAAAGAAGTACTTTTGGCCAGGAATGAAAAAGGAAATGGCTGAATACATTTTTAGGTGCATGAAATGTAAGCAGGTAAAGGTTGAGCATCAACACCCTGAAGGTTTGTTGCAGCCTTTGCCAGTTCTAGAGTGGAAATGATAAGTTATTTCCATGGATTTTATTACAGGATTGCTAATGAATTTGAGACAACATGATTCCATCATGGTTGTGGTGGACAAGTTGATGAAGGAAACACATTTCATACTGGTTAAGCCTACGCATAAGACTGATGATATTGCAAAGATCTTCATGAAGTAGATTTTCAAATTGCATGGATTGCCTAAGGCAATAGTCTCTGACACAAATGTCAAGCTCACTTCCAATTTTTGGAAGGGGTTGTTTGCGGATTTGGGTACAAAGTTGAATTTCAGCACTACCTACCATCCTCAGACTGATGGGAAGACCGATAGAGTTAACCAAGTGCAGGAAGACATGCTTCGCATGTACATGATGGAAAAACCAACCAAGTGGGAAGATTATTTACACTTGGTAGATTTTTCCTATAATAATGGGCAGCAAGCATCCTTGGGGATGAGTCCATATGAATCTTTGTATGGCAGGAGGTGTAGGACACCAGTGACTTGGGATAATCCAGTGAACAGAGTTGTGCTTGGTCCAAAATTGCTCAAGGAGATGGAGCAAGAGGTTGTAAAGATCAGGAAGAATATGAAAGCAACCTAGGACAGACATAAAAGCTATGTTGATAAGCATAGGGTGAACAGAGAGTTCAGTGTTGGAGATCATGTTTACCTCAGAGTGAGGGCAAAGAAGAGTTCCTTGAGTCTTGGGAGTTGTGCCAAGCTGTCACCAAGATATTGTGGGCTGTTTGAAGTTCTTGAGAGAATAGGGCTAGTTGCATATAGACTTGCATTTCCTGCTAGCACTAGAGCTCATAATGTTTTTCATGTTTCTTTGCTTAAGAAATATATACACAACCCTAACCATGTGATAAATTGGGATGTGATTTAGGTGGAACTCGAGGGAGAGTTCCAAATTGATCCAATGCACATCCTCGACAGGAAGGTCACCATGCTCCGGAACCGAGCCATAGGATAGGTAAAGGTGTAGTGGGAGCACTACAGTCCTGAAGAGGCTACATGGGAGCTGGAGGATGCCATGCAATTGGCACATCCATTTTTGTTCAAATCTGTGGAGCGCTAAGGAGATGCCAGTGTAGCATTTTGTTCAAATTTTGTAAGCACTGAGGACATTGCTATTGAAGGGGGATGGGAATGTAACACCCTGGTTTTGACCCCATTGCATTAATGTATATGATATAAATATTATATCGAATCATGACAAGGATCCCAAGGCCAAGGCCTTGTCATTGGTTGATGTTTGGTATATAGGCAATCATGGTTGATGCCTATGGTTTCCGTGTTGAGTCAAGCATGTTTGTAAACATCATGTAAATATGCAAATTAATGAAAAACCCACATCCAACTATGTCAATGCAACAAATAATGAGATGGGGGCATGATTTTCCCAAGGATAAGGGGGTGGGAATGTTAACCTTGAGCTAGTTTGGGAAAAATCCATGTGTCATGGGGAGAACCCATCAGAACTGTTAACTACCCTCTTTCTTGTCTTCTTCCCAACCATTTATTCTGCCAAAAGGTGGTTGAGGTAGTTATTGCTTGGAAGGGGAAGAGTATGGGAAATTTCGAATTGGGTAGAGAAACCAGTTTTGGAATGTCGTGTTTTGCTTGCAGGGACAAGAAAACACTAGAACCATATGCCAGTTTGACCCATGCGTTCACGTTTGGTTTTACTCTCACGTTTTTTAGAGCTGCAGGACGTGCTGGCTCAGCATCAATCTTCCTTCTCCATTTAGGAAAATATCTTCAGTAGCCGAGATCTTCTTGTGCATATCCTTCACATTCTGTGAGTTATTTTCCTTGGAAAGACTGTGATTGTTGCATTGCAGCGTTATCCTAAAATACAGAGCGAATGAGACCTATTACTCATGTTCCAGAGTAAGCCTGTGTTGTAGAGTTTCCCTGTGGTTGTGTATTGTGCATCCCGGTTCGGGTCTGAGCTATGTACAAGACTTAGGAATGGGAGAAATGTAGAACATGCTTGATAAACCTAGTGTAGAACCTCACGATAAGATAAGAGTGGCTGGTATACTGCTATGCACATCTTGAAGAGCACTAGAAGGGAAGGTGTATCCCGAGGGACTATGGAGCAGAGAAGGGGACACTTCCTTGTGTTGGGTGTGTAGGAAGTGGGGAATCCAGGACAGATAGGTCTTGTAAAGGTCTTGGAGTGTGTATGTTGTTGAAGCTATGAATCAGACTGAATCTGCTAAGGAAAGAAGCACAGGAGTTGAACACTGTTACACAAGAACCAACATTCTTAAAGCCAAATGTTGAAGTTGCAATTCAAACTAAAGCTATTGAAGCTTATGAAGCAGTTACCCAAACAATAGTCATTGAAACTTATGAAGCTACAACTCAAACTGAAGCTACTGAAGTGTATGAAGCAATTATTCGAGCTGAAGCAACAGTAGCTACTGAAACTCAAGAGGGAGCAACATAGACATAAACTGTTGAAACACAAGAACCAACATTGCAAAAGGAAGTTGCAGGGTCATTAAAATCAGTCACATATGAAGACAAGCAAGAATTGGAAAAATAATTGTCATTATTGAAGCTTGAGGTGAGTAAGTGGAAGTATCATGCAAATCAATATGATAAAGGAATAATTTATCTAGCTGAGCATAAAAAGACTATTCATGAACTAAGGGAAAAATGGGGCAAAGATATTTTCTTCCAAAACATTTGTTGGGCGAAAATGCAGGGGGAATTGAAAGAGTTAAAGAAATTCAAGTCTATGCAGAAAGACAAGGAACAAATGTTTGCCTTAACTCAGGATTTATTGAGTTGTAGAGCTCCATCCTATCCTATGTTTCTTTTTGAACATATGACTTTGTTCAAAATAAAGGCTTTAAAAGAAGGAAGATATTGGTAAATTGTGACACCTCCTCAGTTCTTGGAGACTTTCACTTAGAGTGATTTTCTGAGCAAAATCTATTATGTGAATTATACTTGCATGAGATGGCATGTTTGATTGACTCTCAGTCCAATTCAGTTCCTCATATTGGGGATATTCATCTGAGAGCATTTACCTCTTTTGTCACTAATCATATGAATTGGTTGGGTACTTCTCAAACCATTCATAGGAATGAGGACAACTCCACTTTATGAAAAGCTAGAAATTATATTTTAATTGGATGTTCGAAGAAGACCACCATTGAATTCGTAATCAACTGCTTGTTTCCTACAATTTTTTCTCAACAACAAATATATATCGAACCATAAAATATATTAAATGTTAGCATTCAAACTAGCATAATCCATTTAAACATGTATAAAGCAATGATACCCATGGATACAAATATAAACAATTGCACATGAAATATAGATGAGAAATGGATATTTCTAGTAATGTAAAAACATAGATACAATGTGATGACCTCAGTCGACACCTCGTTGGAACCGAGAAACCAAGTTCCTCCGCCTGGGCCTCCACCACTTCAATCCTCCATAGCAAGGCAAGCTCAAAAAGACAATGGAGAGCTTGGGAGTTGAACACAAAGAGTTATATCAATAAGGATAAAGGGATGCAGACTCAAGTATATGGCAATGGGGAAATTTTTTTCTATAGTCTCCTTACTCTCCAAATTTCTCCTCCTCTAATACTTCATAATGGCTCAATATATAGCTCTCAAATGGGAAATGGAGGGTCGAATCGGAGCATTTCCAGGCACATGGAAGGCCAAGGATCAAGCTATTTGTTACTTTATGAGGAAAAATCCAATTATTTTTTGTTTTGAGCACAAAACGCAATGTATGTGGGCTGTAATGGTGCAAGTTACATATACGTGAGTTGCATAGCTGTTGACCCATGTGTATCTTCCAAAATGTCTTTTTAGGGTTAAACTGAAGCATCGGGGCTATACTGAGTAAGGGGGGTATTGAGTTTGCATATGGACAAGGGATGGCAATCAAGGAACGATGCATAAGGTGTGGCAAATCACAATATAACACTATGTTTTGTATCAAAAACCTCTAGTAACTCTAAGTTGAGGGTAGGATAATTCTTGTGATCTTTTGCCAATTTTCAATTCTTCCAGAAAATTACCCTACCATCTTGCATTAGTACTCATACAATACTATGATAACCATAGATTTTGACTATGTATAGCTTCCTTGTCCAAAATACAAAAATAGATGCAATTGTAGATAATTGTTTAAGATTGTTAAAATATTGTTCTCATTCTTAGGTACATTAAATTGTTTTATTATTTTGTAAAATTATAGTTTAAGATTTATTTTTTACAAGCAATAACTTGTACCATTTTTAAGCACTTAAGTGAGAATGAGATAGTTAATACCTTACCATTAGCAATGGACCCATGAAGGGAAAACATGTCAAAAAATGAGTTTTGCGCCTAGGTGGGGAGTTTAACACTTTCATATCTCAACCACTTACACTAAAGCCAGTTTATGAATATCCTTCGATTAGATCCATTCTTGTCTGAATTTTATTTTCAAGGGCATATGTGCAATACCCCTATCAAGCACACCATGCTCTACAAAATCACCACCCTTTTAAATCCAACATGGATACCTTATTTTTATACAATTTATTAGTTTTCTACTATAGTTTACTAGCACACTTTGATTTCCAACTACAATGCAATAGTAAAATTTATCTCAATGGGCCTTCATGCCGAAATGAATTTCTATTGAACTCATTTTTTTGTGTCTTTCTCTTATGTTTAATGTAGAACTTTCAAAAACCAAGCACACTACTGTTACTCATAAAAGTGTCAACGCAAAATCAAACATGCATGAAATTTATGGCAATGGTCAAGGAACAAAAAAATGATGTGCCCATCACTATTTATGTTGGAATACAATGTATTAAGGTATTTGAACATTGAGTTTGTGTTTGAACCTACACCAACACATGCCATGTACATTATACCTTACTTAGACTACATATTTGGCATGACACAAGAAAAACAGATGTCAACATACATAACACATGTTGAATTAGATAATCTAATGTAGATCAA
This sequence comes from Pseudotsuga menziesii, assembly GCA_001517045.1. Classification (NCBI taxonomy): domain Eukaryota; kingdom Viridiplantae; phylum Streptophyta; class Pinopsida; order Pinales; family Pinaceae; genus Pseudotsuga; species Pseudotsuga menziesii. The sequence goes on along the minus strand of LPNX010751727.1, from coordinate 9,538 downwards.
TCCTATCCCCATGAGTAGAAACAAGATGGAAAGGATTCTTCTAGAACCTTCTAGAAGACTTCACTTGTCCACAAATTCTTGAGCAACATTATGTCCATGTGTTCTAGTGGAGTTCTTATAAATCCTCCAATACATGTGAAAGGTGCTCAAGGAAAGGCCAAAATTACATGGGAAAGATGAATAACTCTACCCACATAGAGAAATAAAACTAGGTTGAATCATATGTCAAAAAACCTTATCCCTTTGGGACAATCAAAGAGTATTATTTCATGCCCAAGGACCATAAGTGATGATATCATGAACATGAGATTTATTGACAACCACAAACATGAGGAAGTCATAGTCAAGCTCTTGGACTTATCTCAATGTCAACCATGAGATTCCTACACCTATTTATCCAAAATCTTGGTCATGGCTTTAAGAGGAACCCTATCCAGAAAATTCCTCAATAAAGTTCTTTCTTTAAACAAAACAAAAACATTTTCATATCTTGAGATTGTAATACTAATAATAGTTTATTTAGTGTCAAAATAAACTCTTAGTAAACCTTGGGGAGAAATTTTGTGGGTGCTTTGGGCAACTCCAACACTGGTACTACTCATGGTTTTTACTACTAACCCTAGTAACACATAAATCAGATAATTGCTATTGTGTTTAAGGGAATACATTTAAGGTACTTTGTGTCTTTGTTCTAAAGCCAATGGGCCAGTCGAGGCCTGTTTAATTTAATCAATTGGTTGGGGTAATGGATAACATAACTTAAACTCGAGTAAAGTTGACCCCATTTAGTGTCTCGCTGAATTGAGATTTGCATGATTGTAAGCTTGATCTTATTTTGCATCCACCAAGTGACCTTGATGGGCGATTGGCTAAACTAAATGAGGTACGGGGCACTAACTTAAATATATTTTTGAACCAAGATATTGCTACTACTTTTAGAGATCCTCGATTGTAAACCACCCAATACTAGCAGTATGTGTAACATATCATTACTTATTTTTTAACATCTCTAGATATAAGCATTCAATTCACAACCTACCATATCTTAACCAAATATTTGAATTTTTTTTTGTAAAATTCTAAAAAATAATTACTAATTTTATTATTATTATTATTTTATTAATGTATAATATGAACTCATGATTAATAATAAAAAAGTTAAATTAAATGTTAGAACTTAGTTCTAATTTCAATAACCATAAGAGAATATCCTATCTTCAACTAGTTTACAATTGTATTTTAATATCAATTGTTAATAATGAGCACTTGAGCTTTTATTTGTAAAAACTACTCTAAAACTAACTTATGAAATTCAAATATCATATTAATAATTTAGACCTAAGATGGACATGATCATGACATGCATTTCATCTATAATTGAAAGAATAATTAATAAAAATTATTATTGTTTTTTAAATTTTTATATAATAATCATACTATTTTAATTCTCGGTTTTTTTTCGATGTTTTATGTAACAATACATGTTTACACCGAAGGTGTTATTTAAGGCGCTGCTCCTCTAAAGGTTTCGTCATCTGCCAATGATCTATGAAGAGCCTCCCCGTGTCTCGCTATGAGAGTGTGCCTTCCATTATTCCACATTCTGGCAACTTTCATGTCTGTTGCATCAATGCAAATGGTATGTTCAGCTGATGGGCGTTTGTAATGAAAGGTTGGGATCCTCTTTTAGTGTCTGCGGTCCATCATTCTAACATTGCTTGTTGTTTCCATTATAAACTAAAATGACCATGACCTCCTATGTCATTCTTTTAACGCACTGGGGAAGAAGACTCAACTTTGCAAGTATCCACACTTGAATTCCATATTATGTAACCATTCTTTCTTTATCTATCAACACTTCCAGTTGCTCCTGCATCAAATTCATTAGCGTCAGAACCTATTCCTCCGAGCGCTTGAAATTCGCTTTGCTAAATGCATACACACCCTGATGGTATGCATGAGACTGCTATATCCAAATTAATGGCCTCGTTTTTCTGATCCATGATGATTGACAACGCGATTAGGAATTGGGCCAGTGGCTATCATCAAGATAAACCATTGCCTTACACAAATGATTGGCGACCTTTGCTTCTACCACAAATGCTTTTTTTCACAAGCACTTCCTCTGCCTAGCTCTTGCAAATCCTATAGCCTTAAGTTCTGTCTGTTGCTCCTTTCGGTTAACCGACTTCAATAAAAAAATGCAGGAAGAGAAGCTTCGCTAGAGACACAAGTTATTTATTTTCTCAATCTCTTCTACTGCCTAGTCTGTGAAAATACTAAGGCATTGCGGTTCAAAGAGTTTCTCTTTGGACACAATTTCTTTATCTTACCAAGATCTTCCATTGCCAAGTCCATTTCCAAGCCCATGAAAATATTACGGCCTCGCGACTCTAACCTTTGTATGCTCCTCCTTTCACTTAACTCGCTTGAATTACACAACACAACATGAGGAACTTCACTACAGGCACAAGTTCTTGACCAAAGCCTTTTCTTGCCGAGGCCGAAAAGATAAACTAGATCTCTTTCGGAAATCCACCAAATGTAGATCACATGGTCACTGAAAGGGAGCGGTTCGAGAGATGTGAAATTTAGTAGAGAAAAAGCGTAGAGTATCCAGAAAACAAAGTTTCTGAGCGTACCCTCTGGTATGCTCTTTTGGCCGGTAATGCCTAATAAAACAAAGCTTCTTGGGCTTCTTTCTGGGATTCCCTATTTGCACAATGGGTAGTGGGAATTGTTGTACGGAAAAACTCAATAAAGTGGATATTATCCTTAGCAGTCAATGGTAGCATGAAAGAATATCTAAATCTGAGCGACTCCAAAAACAACCCATCGCAGTTAGCCAGGAAAATCTTGTATCTGCGTGATTGGAAGATTCTTCTGCTCCTCCTTTCGCTTAACAGACTTGGATCACACAACGCAGAACATGCATTCACATAAACAACTTCTTTAAGGCCGATTATAGCTAATTCTGGAAGAATAAAAGTCTCTATATAATACTAAGTAATACATAAGAAGCTTGTGGAAGACTCTTCATTTTGGTGAGGGAAGTTAAAAAAAATTACAGATCATTAACCATACTTGGACACTGAAACATGTCCTTCCAATGACCTTCAAACTTGTCAAGTTGCATATACATCGTGTCCTCTTCTCTGTCATTATCCGAGATCTGCTCACTCCCCCGCTAAATCTAGAGCCCACGGTCCCCACTCCAAACTTGGAGGAGCTAAATTGAGAAAGGAAAGCCGTGTAGTGATAATTCCAAGTTCCGACGGTAGCGAATTTCCACGGTGTGATTTGCATGCGTTCATCCACTTTGGAAGCGTGCTTCTACCACTCACCCAAAAACTTATAAAATCAATATTTTGTCTCGTACATGTATTGCACATAAAGAACCCATAAATACATCCTCTATTCAATCCAATCTTTTATTCACTTCTAGCTTTTCTCTGCTAGCGCCTGTTCTTATCTCCTGTGGTATATGCTATTAGTTATTCCTTGTGCTGTATTATTGTACTCCCAAACATAAGATATGAGAACTTCCCTGCTGAATTGGGTATAAGGTGCCATATCCAATTCAAGCCGATTCATCACAGGCAACAACGAAGCAGTAATGGAGTAAAAAACAACCACGGTAGCAACTTTTTCATATTTTGGAGCAGACAGAGTGATCATCAAGAGAATATTTGAAACGTTTGTCCTTGGTTTTCCTTCTTTAACAGACCTGTAGTCAAATCAGATACTTGTTTCTCATTCAAATCAAATGGACCTTCGCAAAAACTTATTAATCCCAAACCATCCTGCACAAATTAACAGAGAATTATATGATATGAAAATTATACAATATGGAAATACGCCATCTTCTGTAAATCTAAATGTTCCTGGGGATAAAACTGGAGTGCCCACAAAGAAATCAATGCCTGTGTCGGTGGACAGGGGATGCTTAACTCAGAATTCATTGCATTCTCCCGGGGACAACAGTGAGGCCATTTCACACTTTTGGAGCAATTTCACCTCCGATGAAGCAGAGGAACAACATGTGATAGACGAGAGGAAGGAGAGAAGGATGTTGTTTAACAGAGAATCTTCGAAGAGGTCTCGTCTCCAAAAACAACAACACTTGGATGAGTCGAGCGCTTAGATGGTTCATCTAATGACAGATAACAAGGAGATATTGAAGAAATGCAATGTTGCTTCATAGCATTATATTCATATAACATAAGATAATTGCCTCTAGAGATCAAAGGCAATGGAGCTAAGTCACAAGCTCTAGAGATTACAACACACATTAAATGCTCAATTTCATGGTGCCTTTGGAACTATGGGTGGTGAAGCTAGGAATTGCAGTGCAGCCCATTTGAACTCAAAATATAGCACTAATTCTCCCTCAGTCTTTCTCGAGCTCTGGTTTTGAAGCCAAAATGGAATTCACATTGTGAAAGATTAGGAGTATTTTTTCATTATTTATTATATTGGGGTTAGATTTATTATTTATTATATTTAGATATTATATTGGGGTTATATTTAATGATAAATAGTATGAGGGTTTCATTATTTTTGGTTGAAGAATGGTGATTCCATAACAATAAATAATAATCATTTTTATTATCAATTTGGCATCTAAGTTGCCATTTTTCAAAAATAACGACAAAATCATAAATAAATTTTAGAATTATAATTTGACATTTGAGTTAACATTTTTTTAAAATAACAACAAAATCATAAATGAATTTAAGAATTATTGACCATATAAAGACTTTATATTTTTCATCTTACAAAATTATCAAATTTTGGGGGACTCTAGGGTCACTGTTAATTGGGCTGCCCAGAAACATTTATCTCGGTGGTAGTCTTGGAACATTGGTGCACATGGATGCTCTCCTTAAGGTTTTTTCGAAATAACTTATGGACAATTCTATGGTGATTAGAAAATCTTAAAAACTTTATTAAGCTAGATGTTTTCTCTTGTAACCATTGTTTGGTCTTTTAATATTTACAACATGTTTTATTTTTTATTTTTATCGAATACTATATAAAAAAATTAATGTGAAGGATTATTTTGTGGAATTTTTTTATTACTTTTATTAAATGTTGTATAAAAAAATTTAATGTGAAGGATTATTTCGTGAAACTTAAATTGTAATGAAAGACTCACCAGTATTGGAAATATGTTGCCATATATAACAAGTTTTAGTGTTTGATATGCTTGATTTTTTATTTTATTTTATTTTTATTTATTTTTAT